>VZTF01002098.1:1730652-1824377 GCA_013397755.1 Cnemophilus loriae
TTTTTTTTTAATGTCAAGAAGACCTATCACACAAACCCCTTAGGTGAACAGAACAGAAACACATGGCAGATACAAGAACTGCACAGGCTGTCTTGAAATCATATCCTTTCAAAAAAGCAAAGCTATTTCTTGTAAAAAATTAATAGTATGCTCAAAAAAACCCCAAAAAACCAACAAAACATTATTAGCAGCAAAGGCCTGGCTAGCTATCTCCAAATCACAGTTAACAGATGATAATATTAGTCAGCTGACAAACACCGAAGTAACTTAGACTATGATCTCATAAATTAACAAAAAAAAAGAGATGGCAGAAACAACACATCAATAGTCTCAGAATTACCAGACTGCTTGAAAGAGACCAAATGGATCTTCCCAGGGTTTATGGACTCTTCTCTACTTTCCCAACTTTCTAGGAAATCATTTCTATTAGTGTGCCTCCCTACTAAACACATATCCCTACCTAATCACCTCACAATGGGAATTAATTTTGTGCATTGAAATCCTATGCATACCTGCTGCAATATGGAGATGTCAAGCACACCAATATTTTGAATTCCTTGGAGGAACACTGCAAACTTTTCCATGACATGCTGGACTTTATTGAGAAGTGAACTGACACTAGAAACCACATCCAGTAGCATGTTTAATACGTTGCCTATCTCAGGTGGTATCTGGACCTTGGAAAAGAAGGAAAAAAAATCACAACACTAAATTCCAGTTAGAAACAAATGTTAACCTTTCAACAAAACACTAAAAATTATTCAGCCTTTTTCTAAAACTGATTATCCAATGTTCCTACAAACCATGTTTAACAGAACTCCTTTTGGTACTCCCCAGTTACTCTCAGATTAAGCTGAACAGAAGTTCTCTGTAATGAAAGGTTAGAACTGGCTTATGAAAAATCATAAATTAATATTCAGAGAACATGTTTACACCTGTCAAGTTGAAGAGAGCTTTCCAACCCAAGATGCTAATAGGATCTGCAACATTCTATCCCCTTAGAATTCAGTGTAAATGGAAACTTTTCCTTCACCACTTTAAAGATGTTCAATGCAATAATTTCATATTTTAAAAATAATTTGTAAGTTAAATTAAATATAGAAACTACTTTTATTGCTTAATATGACTCCTAAAGTAACTCAATTTCCTGCCACACTCTTCCTGCCTTTGAATTTTTCATACCCAAAATAATTGTGTGCATTTTATTACCTACTTGACCTAAGTTCAATTGGCTGTTTGCTATTTCCACCATGCAAATTTGTCATTATGGATTTTCTCTCTGTTCCCTTTGCTTTTGTGGATTAGTTAGATGATATGATAATACAAACTGATTCATTGTTACCTGTCCATGCAAAATAATAAAACCACTATAATCTCATTATGTAGTTTCAGTTCTTCCCCTGATTATCTTTACTTTATCCACCTTTGTCTTTTTGTCTTCCTACTATAATGTCTGTGCTTGATTTTTTTTTCTCAGCCTTCACCAGCTTTTACAAAGTAAAAAAAAAAAAAAATTAAAAAAAAAAAATAAAATAAAATTGAAAGACACCTGTAAAAAAAAATTTATTTGGCTAAAAAAGTAGCAGAGCTTCCATTATATTTTAAGATGAGCTGACAATATTTTTTATTCTTTGCTAGGAGCTGATTAGGTTTCCATTGAGTTCAGTAGAAACACTCATCGGAATAAGCACTGGTTTATTTTCTTCTATTTTTTTTTCCTTCTAGGTTTGCAGATAATTCAGGAAGTAAAAATCTTTTCCCTCTGGTGTCTTTACCTATTGTGGGAAATTGTCTTGTTTTTAAAATTCTGTGTTTAACCTGCTTAACTGAGCGTGCAGCATCCGGAATACAACCAGACACGTAAGGCTTTAGAACAAACTATTCTTCCTCACAATGTTATAACTGTATTTCAGCTATTCATGCTTACATTTTATGTTCTGTCAATCAATTACCCCCAAAAGAATTGAAATAAATGTTTTCTAGCTATCTCATTCAATAATTCTGCTCTTACAGATAAAACTATTATCTCCCCGAAAACCCATATTAGATCACAGATTATCTACAGTTGTACAGATAATACAGTTGTGCTACAGACTTTTGCATCCACAGTGATATGAATTCTTCCTAGAAAATAGTTTTGTCATTCTTGCGAACTGAGCTCCTATGCTGGTTTTAGTTCAAATGTTGTCAGATCACTCTTCCACTCTTACAAATAATGAAGTGACTAATTGCATAAACTGAAAACTCTGCTAAAGATTAATAAAACTCTGTCTTTGACCTCCTGTGTTTTCTATAAAGCCTTCATAATTAACTTCTCAGTGATAATATTCCTGAGGAAGCAAGAAGTGGAATACAGTAGCATCTATCAGCCCCATTCTTCAACTGTTATATTTTGGGAAGCTAAATGAAGACAAAAAGCCATATGTCCACTGTTTGCTTCCATGGAGAAAGAACATCTGAAAAAATAATATTAATTAGAATTATTAATCTATCTGCCTGTATGTTTCATACTAGCTTCAAAAGAAAACATCTTACCTTGTAAATGATGTGACGTACGTTCAAATTTTGTAGAATCAATACAAACATGGTATACAAATCTAGTGCTGGTAAAGAACATAATTCTTCCACTATCAGAGAAGTTCTGTTGTTTTCAGGCAGCTTTAGCAGCAGGCTAAGTATTTCTTCATCACATCTTCCAGCTAAAGCTACCACAAAGGCACTGTAAAGAACCTATCACAACATATGTGTATTAAAAATTTTTCTCCCTGAAATGCATCACCTTTTTTTATAGTCAATAAGGTGAAAATTTGTGTCACAGTAACACGACAATTTGCAGGCACCAACAGACCTGAAATAATAAACCACACAGCTTTATATCAGACTGGTAAGTTCTGACTTTATGCTCCATGTACATATAAAAAAATGAAGTGCATTTCTCATAAGGATTTGCATTCATTTTTCACAGATCAATCATTCATTCTTGAGCATTCATACCACAAGCAGGCATATTTACAATGCTGAGCATACTCCTTCTAACAGATATACACCTCTGCTGCAGAAACACCTGAAGATCAAAATCTAGGCGTATGAATCACTAAAATCAAACAACATGGTCCTTCCTTATTTCGAAGGACACACAGATTTAACACTTGGGAATGTCTGTATGGCACAACGTCCACTCTGAGCCAGCTCACATTTCTCAGTTAAACACTGCCTTAAAGTATTATTTAATAGCAGATGAAAGGACAAATGCCTAAGCAGACCTTCGGTGAGACTATGATAAAACCATCTTGGATAATGGCAAGTGCTTGAAGTCCAGGTAGTTCAGGAGTTCTTAGCTACCCATTCTCAAGAAGTCCAGAAAAATTACAAGTTTTTTAGAAGCCTGTAGGAGTCAAAGTACAAGGCTCCATTGTACTGCTTAGGACAGAACCTGCCTCTACTGCTTCCACTGAATCTCTTGCTGGTAACAGTACCCAGACAGGGTACCCAGAGGATCTGCAAGATAGTCATGATATGCAATTTAACACTTTAATTCCTATGAACATTTTATTTTCCAAGTCAATAATTTGACCTTATGATTTTTATTCTGGAACAGAATTTTGCCTTTGTGATTCTACAAGGTTTCCTATATATTTAAATATTCACTTTCACTTCTTTGTGTGTGCATTCAAGGAACAGATTATGAACATAATTCTGAGAGCAGCATAAGATGATACTGATTTGTACTCCTTGCTGGGGAGGAAATTTGACTGTGATGCAATTTGAAATGTATTTCCTTGTGCCTTACATGAATATCACCATTTCAGTGCAGCTTTAGTACATTCTGTGTTTTATCCTCTGAACTTTCATTGCAGCTTTCTGAGTACCAGAGCTAATCCAAACACCTACATTCAGTAAATGAATGCTTATAGTCTTCAGGTTACAGGTTTTAAGCAATTTCGAATCACTTTGTCACGTGGCAGTAAGCATGGCCAGCACATAACATCGTGGCAGAAATTATGGGTAAGTACAATAAGCACAAAAAATTCCCCAGCTTACTCTTACTGTTCCAGAGGCAAGCACAGTAGTAGTATATAATCACAGAAATATATGGCTACAATGGGCCTATAGCTACAATTAGGGTTATCAGACAGTGGCTGTATAGACAATAAACATAATGGGCATGCCTAAAATGTAGCTCTAAAAAGCACTTGTGCAGCTTTCATAGTCAGTAAGAGACACAGAATTTCTAATGCTCCAGTAGAACTGGGGGAGGCTTTAAGCACTAAGCAAACAAAAAATTCTGTATAGTTATTCAAATGTGAGATGTGTGTATATATCTAAAGTCTACATATGACTGGCAAAAAGTAAGGGTGGAAAGCAATTTGCCAATTCAACCAATTAGCATTATTATTCCAAAGGATCAAAGGTGCACTGAATCCCGTTTAACTTAATTGCTTTCAGATTACTTCTCTCATTATCATTTAGTAGTATCACAATAACAAGCTAACAATAAAGGCAGTCACACTGCCACAGAAGCAGAAGAACAAATCATCTATAAGTAGTTATGATGGTCTGAACCACCTTTTTAAATGCTGCACTTTCACGAACCGATCTTGTGGAGGTTTGTGCAAGTGGAGCATCACTGACACCCAGTGGCTGCTCGACTGAGCTGATCGGTTTACACCGAATGAACCCTCAGCTCTCAACAGGCACTCACCGCAGAGAGAACCTGTGAGTCAGGTGGCATTTCTCATGACTTCGACTGATCACTGGGATCACAGGAAACAGCAATGGTAACACACGGTCTTTCCCTCAGAAAACTTACAATACTCAAGAGTCAACAACTCAAAGTGAAAGTAAAGCAAGACAGTGGTAAGATAATGTAAGAATAGTGAGGAACACAAAAAGGAGTTAAAAAAACATATACATAACACAACTCCATACTGCAAGAAGCAGAGGTGGTAAGGTACAAAATGATATCTGCAGAAACCCTCATCTTTTCTACAATACCAAGACAGCAAAACTCCAATTCTATCAGCACGAGAGGGTAAAATACCACTGAAAGTAATGAAGCAGTGCCATTTAGACTAGAGGAATAGTGGTACTATAAATCGATCTCTTAATGCATTCACATTATTATTTTAAAATCCTAAAACTCACACAGTATTTCACATGGAAGTGATAAGCGAAAATATAAGATTCCACACAAACAATGTGGCTTGTTTTGCTTCAGCTGGCATATCATGCCATAGGTTGACCCATTAATTTGACACCTGTTTTTGATGTTTTTACCTCTGAATGAGAGACATTGGCTTCCAAGAGGGTATTGACAGTTTCTTCAGAAATATTGACAGAAGAACCAATGTCCAGCCTCAACTGAGTGATATTCTGCACAAAATCTTTGACTTTCACATCTGGAAGAGAAGGAAAATAGTACCAACAGCACCAATTTGATTAATTAGACTTCTAACAGATTGTATCTTCTTCATTCAAGTCACTGTGAGTAACAATATTGCCTTAAGTCAGTAGTCTCCATGAACAGTGTGCCTTTGAAGCTAAAAGAACAAAGAAACAGTTATTGTCCTACAAAATCATACTACAGCAACTTACAGAAAAAGCAAAGAAAACTGGAACCCACCATTGACAAGATTAAAATTGCTGAGGAAAGCTGCCGCTGGATTTTCCGACAATTGTAGCTCCAAATTTTCAGTCACCCTGGAATGACAGCCTTAGTTTCAGAAGTTATCAGAACCAAGTCATTGGCATTTTGATGGGTAAAAACTAAGATGAATAGTGAAACAGCCACTAAATGAGGCAACAGGGTCCCATCATGCTCTGTGTGCACACACTGTACATGCAGCCAGCACCTCTACAGACCTTCTCACGCGTTATTTATATGGTGCGGTGGTCATCATATTTCATGCCTAAATGAGACTGCATATGTAGAGATATACATGTGTATCTTTACATATATGTATACGTAGAGATAGAGAGATTCCCATAATGACTAAGGGCCCTAGCAAACAGTAGCTTATGGAGAAGGACAGGTCTAGCAACATGTCACTTCCATGTTTCTTACTGAAGACACGTTTTTAAAACCTAGAGATACAAATTGCTGCAGTTCAGGATGAAAAAAGTCAATCTAATTATAATTTAAGTAAAACAGAGTATGCACATATCAGATATGATTTTCTCTTCAAAACTGGACCCATGGTCCTTAGGAGCAGCATCTAGGCTCAAGTTCTTCTATATTATTACTGTAATTCACAGACACCACTCAAGCCTGTTACGAAAACAATCCAACAGTCAAACCAGTATAGCAACAACTATAGCAATGTCTACTTCTAGTTGATTGCAAGTTTGAAATATTCTGTAGTAGCAGTTTTACTTAAAATCTAATGGTTTTCCTCAAGCAATTAGCAACTATCAGAAATTATCTGGAGTTCAATCCCAACCATTTACAATCACCATGCTGTGTTTCTGGCTCTTTGCACTGCTTAACTGATCTGAATTCTTAATATTTCACGAAAAGATATTCAGCTATGTAGAGCACAAGCCATATCAAAAGAGCTATAAATAAAAAATTTAGATATCAAAATTTTGACCTAACTGAAGTCACAAGAAATTGAAAATTTTCTTAGTTGTGATCCAAAGCATTCAGAAGGTGGAGCAGCAAGATCTGCTGCAAGTGCTCAGCAAAAAATTTACAGGTTTTTAGAAATAATGTTATTCTAAATTCCTTAAATAATTTGTACATTTTAGCCACTCAATTTTCAGTTAAATGAACAAAGCTTAAACAGACAGCATTTCTCCTGTAATTACTTAATATAGAACACGGACATATGCACAGAATAACATCACTAATCATGAAGAACCGTCTGGGGTACCAAAATGTGAAAGGCTTTACATTTGCAGTCGTCTCTGGATGTTCCCTAACATTAGCTGGCATTCACAGCTCTTGCTGCTGGCATTCTGCAAAGCTCCCACAAAGCTGTCCAAAGCATTGGAAAGTTTTTGGTTTATATATGCCATACTCTCACAATCCGCCTCGTTGAAAGCAGGCCAATATCTTCCAAAATCCTGCAAAACACAGTGATCACATGGTTAGTAAATTCATGAGATTGTGTTATAGCTTGAAGTAGCAGCTCTTGGCAGCTAGATAATTCATATTTTCAAATGAGAATATGGGTAAGGTAATACTCTCTTACTCATTGTATGATTAATAGAAACTGGATGAAATGTTTTCAAGAACCAAGAAATTTTCAAATATTTGAGTTTTGGAAACAATCAAATTGGGAATTTGAACTAGCCTGTCAAGGAGATTCATCCACTAACAGAAATGTCAAAGTTTTTATTTGTTTCAAAATGAAATGAGCTTTTCTTTTTCTTTTTTTTTTATTTTAGGCTGACAATTTTTATATTTTTCTAAAAAAATTGTTTTTAACAACATAATTTTCCATTCAACAAACCAAAATATCTGGATCCTCATATCCGAAGTTTTCCATACATTATGCTCTGTATAGTATGCACTTTTATATTTTTCCTGAATATCTACATTTGTGATTTTATAAGGCTTTTTTAATATTTGCGGAAGTAGGTCATAGAAGGGTGGTGACTACAGAAATGCTTTTGGTCTGCAAAAGCCATCTTTGAGATATGAGTGATGCCACTTGTCATCCATTTACTTTAACACATTGCTTTTCATATCAGGAAAATGTCCAGGTAGCCAAAGCAACAGAGTCATTTAAAAAAGAGAAGGCACATTCCATGCTAAAAAGTGTGACTCTAGTATTTTGTCTGTGTGCACACGTGTGTGCTATCCAAAGGCCTACTTCCAACCCTGGATGAGCCTCTATATGTCAAATATTACTCTCACCTGCTGGCAATTTCATGTTAAAGAAAAACAGACTGAACCCAACTGGTAATCACAACTGCTATTTTAGCTAGAATTATTCTGGCCAAGAAGTTTATTTGTATCTAGTTTAATTTCACAAATGCTTATGCGAAGATTTAAAAGTATAAATATACTATAACTCATTAAATTAGCAGTATGACAAAATTTTAAGAAATTAAAAATGGGCTGCTGTTTGATATTGATTGACAATCCAATTATTCTAGTTATAGGCCTTCTAATAATTCTAAGTAATACTTACTGCTGGTAAAGCTCACCAATGTTTACTTAAGGAATTTCTTCTGGGTATCTCTATCAAAATCATCAGAGCTATACCTATATAAACCTCAGCTTTGTACAGCCACTGTGGGGACTTGTCTTTCAGACAGTGGGGAAAAAAAAGGAAACTTTCATTAGTTTCCAAAGTTTAATGCATGTTGTAAAGCACACTTGTAGGTGAGGGAATCACTCAGACCTGATAATGATCTTGAACCACAGCAATCCCTTCAATGACAGCGAGAAGCAAGTGACTCGTTAATCCATCTTTACACTTTGTAACAGCACAGAAAGTGTTGCTAAAGACAATGGGTTCTTCTGTAAGAGAAAACATCCAGATTTAATCAGATTAAAAAAACTCCAATTTCAAATCAAATTAAAAGTTAGCCAGCTAATAAGGGAGAGAATTTTTTTTAAAAGCAAGGAAATTCTGATATGTTAAGGCACAGAGAAATATTTCTAACTAAATTTATGTATCATTTCAGAGGACAAAAAAGTCTGGTTTGATTCAATGTCAATTACTCTTCTCCATTACACTTTCCTGATCAATAATAAGAACATCCCTGCCTGCTACAGAACCAGAGAAGAAAATTTCATATTTGCTCTTCATGATCAAGAAGCATAACTGTGAGAACCTGAGTAAATTAACCACCTCTACCTTCTCCTCTGGCAGGAGAGTAGATAACATTCCCTGATGCTATTTCCCTGTAGAAACAGCTGGGTGTTGCTAATTATCCAGTGAGCACTAACTTTCAAACCCAAACTACGAGGGGAGGGAAACAGCATTACATAAGCATTTTCCATATCTTGGGATAATGAACCCATATAGGGTTATAGTATTATCCCCTTGGTCATCCATGGAGGCAGTTTCTACCCAAGCTTGCAGCCACCATATCCTTGCAAAAAAACTCCTTTCTGCTGTCTGTAGTAGGTTTGTACGTGAGATAGTAGAGAAGGAGTTTGACTTGACTGCTGAATTCTCAATCAGTATCAAGATAACTTTTTCAACCATGGGTTTTTTCCCCATAAGTTTGGTTCTTAAGTCAAGTAGGAAGAAAAACAAACATTAAGCACTGCTTCTAAAACAAGCAAACCTTAATCTTGCTCATGGAAGTAATACAATACAACTCAGCAAATCAAACCAAATCAAGCAGTTTTCATCTTTTCTCATTAGGTTTCATACTGTTTTCTGTAAAAAAATGAAACCTTATGAAACATTCCCACAACCAGAGTATTGAAATGAGAATGACAAAAATTTCGTTCCCTAATCTCAGTTTTCTCAATAAGTAGACTGTTCGTCAGAGGTCGAGGACAGAACCCAGGTACCAGGCTACATAGTTTTAGTATCCCTTATCCTAGCTCAACATCACTACTGTTTTACTCTTTGGAACTACATCCATCATAAGAGAGTAGAGAAGACAGTCAGAACTCAGTTATAATCACATCTTATATTCTTTTTGGAAATTAATTTGGCATAAGACATTACAGAACTCATCCCTTGCTCTGGATGGCAGGTTAATGCCTCCCAATTACTCTTTGCAAACAATTCTGGGCATAGTTGGCTAAAATATGAGGTTTGAAAAGCACTGGCTTTTGTTTTCCAAAGAAAACATGAAATTATACTCAGGTCAATATAGAACCTTTCTTAAAGTGCACATCTTGGGAGCATATATATAAGGAATAAAACAAAGTAACACATTAAAATTTAAACAATTTGTTGAAGGTGAAGTTTTTCAGCTACAGGTAGCCAATTCACTGGCTCGACACAGCCAGGAGTGGGACATGCTACTTCCTTTAAATACTTGCCCCATTTTTCCCTATTGTTAGATACACACTGCCTTGTGACAACTCTGGCTCATTAAAAAAATCCTGTGACTTGACTCAGCTCACTAGCTGAAGAGGAGGAGCAAGATCTCCTGCTTTCACTGGGATTTTAAAACAAGATGAACACTCCAGAAAGAAATCATCCTTTTGTATGATCTGCATCAGATTTTTTCCTGCGCCTCCATTGGTTTAATTCCCAGGCATCAGTATGCTCGCCTTGGTTGGCATCACTCAAATTACCTCATTTGTACAAAAGCTTGCTCAGAGTAAAGCCTTAACTTAACAGCACTTTCACATCGAGACTCAGAGTCGCTACTGTGGCAACCAACCTGAAAAGATTTTGAGAATATTCAAAATGGTAAATTGCAATTTCTGCAATAGTATGACACTATCAGGGTGTGAATGTTCCCAAAGAATCTTGCAGATTTCAGATGCTCTGTAGAAACATCAATAAGAAAACATTATTTTCATTACAAGGGTGCCACAAAAAAAATTTCAAGAAGTGACAATGCACAAATGTAGTCTTCAATGAATCACACAAGGATTTCAGTTTTAACAGTTATTACACTTGTTTGAACTATTTCAAAATCAGAATATAATACTTTAATGTTAAAAGAAACCCCTAGGAGTACTAGAAAGTACTTTCACAAAATAAGCAAAATCGTAATAGCTTCAGAAATACTGAGAGCCCACAGAATATGCTGATTTGATGGCAAAGAGCACGTAGGGAAAAATAAAGCACTTTTCTAATACTTCCTTTTGATATCTTTTCAATAGATTAGGTTAATACTTGACCCTGATGGACAATGGTTTCATGTTTTTGCATAAAATTAATCATAAAGGTCAAAAAACCACATCAGAGCATCAACTTCACAATGCCATTTCTCAGCTGATTTATGTCAGCAGGATCAGTACTCAACCAGCAAGATAATCTAGAGCTGCTTGGAGCAACGAACTTGTGGGCTTATTCAATACTGTTCAAAGGCAGTAACTCTAGTCTAGCAGCCATTTTATTAAGCAAACCATCAGTAAACATTTTCCTGAAACAATTTCCTCTGCTTCTGGGTTACAACTGACCGGAGTAATCAGGCAAAAATGATCTTAAGGCTCAAGATTCCTTCAGAAATTGCATTTTTAAAACTGAACAACCTAACACAATAGCCATAACAAAAGACACCAACATATTTAAGTTTAAGAAATTTTGTATAGCTATATTTGGATATAAAAAAAAAAAAACCACACACGCCACAAAGAATTAATCCCAAGCATTCCTTAACATTTAGCTCCATAGGCAAAAATTACTGTTGCCTGCCAGTTAGTGGGGGTTCAGTATTCAGACCTGCAAGGATTTTAATATATAAGTATCTTCAAAGAATTTTTTCTCTAATGGTTCTGAAGAAACCAATTCAAGTATCAGTACATATGACTAAACATGTAAGTAATCTGGTCCACACAACGTGTTCTGATACCAAATATGGCTGGTCTGAACAACATAAGTTGGAACAAAACTGAAATGAAACAGTAATTAACTTAATAAAATTTTGATTGAGTTGTTCCCAAACAGAGAGCCCCTCTGTCATTGTCAGCACGCTTCCCAAAATGCGTACACGGAAAACACTCACCTCAGTTCTGCCATTACATCCTTACGTAAATTCATTAGTAAGAGTTTTATTTTATTCCTGTCATGTTCTGCAGTAGACTGAAATATTACTTGCAAAATCTCTTGCATGATCTCCAGAGTTCTGCTTTGGGACCGAGTAGAAGTTTCTCTGTATGGTGCATTATGAAAAAACGAATCAATGAAGTCAACTATATGAAGCTCAGTATTGTTTGTATGCAAAGCTTCTTCTACAACATCAAGGTCAGCAATTATATGAAGGAGGCTGTTTAGCAAAACTGAAATAGCAGCGTGAGTATTATTCAATTTCTCTCTGCTAAGATGACCGTCACCAAACAACATACCAGTGTAGTCCTTCTTAGACTTATTTTGGAATAGCTCCAGAAAGTCAATAATATCTTTGACAGCCAGCAGTAGGTCATTTGATGAACTTTCATTAGTCATCAGGAGAATCAGAGCATGCATTATTTTAGAATAATTTTTATTGTTACACTCGCATAGAATGTTCTTCACAACGTCTCGTACATTTTCAAAATTTCTTGATATAGCATCTGGAGATGATATCTTAAACTGCTCTGGTAAAACATCAGGAGCCATTGAAGAGGACTGTCCAGCGGCAAACTTTAGTAATTGAAACTCTTGATCTATCACCACAAGTAAATGTCTAACACTAAAATTCATCAACAAATTTTCTATGCTTGTAACTACAGGAAACCAGAAGTTCTCAAAGTTGTCAGATATATTGATGTTCCCACTTAAAGCTGATATTGTCATAAGCATTGAGTGTGTCTGGTTTCCAACAGGTGACAGTGTCATTAAAGGCTGAATTACAGAAAGAAAAGAAAGGACAGCTTCAGTATTCAGGAGTCTAGAAACTTCACTGGTCATATTCTTAACATTAGTAAGAACACTCTTAAGTGATGTTCTTGGCCGTCTGTTCCAACTTAGGCCACCATAAAGGTCATCTATCTGTTCAAGAAGACCTTTGGCCATCTCCATTTCTGACACTGAAATGCTGCCCAGTGTTTCTACGATTTGTAAAGCCATTTGGCTCTTTGGTGTGGAAGAACAGTTGATTGCATGTGTATTATTCACCTGCAGTGGCACAACATAAAGGGATAGCTCATTCCAAAAATCTAGCAGCTCTTTGAGAACTGAGCTATTTATATGTTGGAGCTCAGAAAACTTCAAAAGAATAGAGTTCCATTCCTTGATCTGATGAAAAAAGCAAGTCAGATTGTGAGTGATATCCATCTGAATGTCTTCCATAGAGCAAGCGAAACTGTCATCCAGAGTGATGAGTTTAAGCTCCTTAATGACTTCAATGACTGCATTGTAATGAAGAGTAGAATTGCTATGCACAAAGTCACAAGGTTTAACAGTGGGATCACTCTGAGGTGTTGCTGTTGTGAGAGTCCAGCAGAATGCTGCAGAAAAACAAACAGAGGCCTCTCCAGGTTCATCAGAGATGTCTGCCAACGTCTCCAGTAACATTAGGAGACCTTCTACTTGGTTAGAGAACTCCTCATCAGTAACCATAGGCATTTTTTCCTCCTGAGTCAGTATGAAAGCATATATTTCAGTCAGTGCTTCTGTAACATTTCCATGAGACAATCTTCCTGTAAGGCTGATGACATCAAAGAGGAGGTTGAACACATCTTCTATATTGTAGAGCTCATCTTGTTCAAAAAGCTGTGTTATTTGCCATATGCCAGTCAGGTTCCAATAACACGAAATATTCTCAAATGCATCCCACCAGTCTGTTAAAGTACCTAACTCAGAGTTCTCAATAGAAAAAGGTTTGATATTTTTAAAGACATTTTCTAGATTCTCCTGGACCTGTTTGAATCTACTTATCAAAAACTCAAAATCCATATTTCTCATGTTTTGCACCAAGGTTATCACATGCTTTAGAAACTCCTTTTCATCTCTTAATGGAAAGACAGTAAAAGTAGGAGACTTGAATATTTCTAGTGCCTTCCTTACCACTTCAATATTCAGACCTGCTATTTCTATCACTTTCTGAGGAAATGTTTTGTGTTCATTCTGCAAGTTTGAGTCAAGTTTTCTAATCATGTATTGAAAGAACTCCATCAGCAAACTGATATTTTTCCCATGCAAGAAAGGTTCAATCTCATTGTCCAAACGAGAGGAGCTGTTTTCTTGGACTTCAAAAGTTTTATTTTTAAGAAGACTTTGAATTTCTGATAAAAGTTCCACTGATAAAAGATGACTGTGGTGAAAAGGATTAAGGAGCATTCTTGAAGTCCTGTTAAAACCATGGATTGACTGACTAAAATGGGTCTTATTTGACATATGCAATGAACTCCCAACTAAATCACTGATAACCATTTGTATTTGCTCTCCAGAATTATTTAAATGTTTAAAAATAAATTCAAGCACACTAATGTCATCTTTTACATAAAATTCATGGAGAATAAATTTTAAAGTTTTTGCTATAATATTGAAATAAACACTTACACAAATCACATCAGAGCCACCTAGGGAACACTCAGGGAGTGTCAAATTAAAAACCAAATTAACAAAGTCCATCACATTCACTAGCTTAGCATCTGTCTCAGCATTTCCCAGAGATTGCAGAAGAAATAAAATATGTTTTGCACTTTCAAGGTGGGAAGGTGACTTGTATATTTCAGTGAGATTACTTAATCCCTGTATCCATGTTTTACAATCCTCTGCTTCATCCATTGTACTATGAAAGTTTAGAAAGGAGTTAAGATGAGATGAAAAATTTGTTTGCAAACAGCTTATGTCTTTCAGAGTATTGTCCAAAATTAGTTTGGTAATATTCTGGAAAATGCTGATACAAACCATGTATTTGTCTAGAGGTACACTTTTTATAAAAGCAGATGTATCATTTATCTCAGTGAGAATAATTTCAAGTTCCTTTTGGGAGAGCTTGAGAATGGCAGAAAGGGAATTTCCAATGGAAAATACACCAGCACCCTTATCTTCTCCCTCAGATCCTCCTGAGACGAAAGCATCAAGCCAAGAATTCAAAAACTCTTTGTTAACAATCTTCAATATAGATTTCTGCAATTCAGTTATCACGACTCCCATTGTCTCTAAAACACTTTCTAAACTGCTGTCTTTAAGCAAGTTTGTGACATCAAATGCATTGTTAATTACACTTTGAAGATTAGCCAGGAAAGCCTCAAAATCTTTCAAGTCATTTAAATTGCCATGTTCTTGAAATACAGCTTTTAATACCTTCATTGCTGCTCTTGTAGCTTCAACAATAGCCATAGCTGTATTATTGCACAGTTCATCATGTGTTGCATTTAAAAGGTTTTCAGAGAGATATGCCAAATCATTTCTTAGACAGACAAAACAGGTCAAATTCAAATTTAAGATTTCTGATGCTTCTTCAAAAATCTCTGTCCATGTTTGAAGCCATGTAAAAGTGCAGTGCAAAGCAGAAGGCACACTTACCTTATCTCCCCAGTTTGTTACATTAGACAGGACGCTGTCCAATGGAAGCAGAAGTAAGTTATAAACCTCTGCTGAATGTTCTACAGAAGTCATGTTTTCTAGATAAAAATCAGTGCACCCATTATTTACCAGGCATTCTGGAGACAGATCAAGAAACTCTTCCAAATAACATAAGACAGCTGTTTGGAGCTCTTCATCTATAAATAAAGTTTTAAGGCTGCTCAGAGTGTCATAGACAATTTGCATCTCTTTTTTTCCATTCTGTGCAAGAAACTGTGCCTGAAACTCTGTGAAATTGTAAATTAATAGTAACTTTTCACAGAGAGACTTACTGGTGATGTTCCAGACAAGATCGAAAGTTTCAAGCAGAAAATCAAAAACTAGTTCCTTATTTTGCAAGTCATGCCATACGTGAGAAGATAATATACTTTTTGAAGTCTCATAAAGAAGTTTTAACAGAGTGTTATTGCTCTTAATATTTAAACCCAAATCCTCATTCTGGTACAGAGAGAAAATTTTTGGAACAAGTGAGGCCACACTAGTACTGTTTAATTTTTTGATATTTCTGAGGAAATTGTGCACAATTTCTCCTAATTCTTGTACCTTATACATGAAAGTTGCATTTGAGAGAAATAAAGAGGAGGTATTGCTCACTCCAGGAATTGTGCTAAATGACACATTGACATGATCACCAGACAATAATCCAACTTCATAGAGATTTCTTTGGAAGTGTCCACTTAAACGTTTTAAATGGTTTGAAGAAGTAATATTTAATTCTGGCCAATCAGTCAGGATATTTTTGAGCAACACCATATTTCTATTATAGATTTTATTTTCTGCAATAGAAGACAAAATTCTAGATAACGTCTCAATTACTTCTTTCTCTTCTACTTGACTCAAGTGAGAAAGCCTAGAATCAAGTTCATGGAATAAAATTTCCACTACATGCCAGAAAAATTCTGTCTTCTCTTTTGTCCAGAACATCTGAAGAGGCTGGAAATTTTTTTGTAGCTCATTATAGAGTTCAGAAACTGCAAGTGAGAAATTGGTGGCAGATTCCTCCCCCTCAGCAATTTTTTTTATCCATATAATTGCATTATTCAAGACATTTTCAATTAGAGACTTGTTTGAAGAAACTGAGAAATCAAACATAATAATTTCTTCTATGACTTCTACAAGATGAAAAAGATGATCCATTTTCTTCTCATCAGAAATCCTTAAGTTTTCTTCTATCTTCAAAAACTCTTTGAAAGATGTCAAAATCCTGAAAAATTAATCATAAGGGTTTTTTTTGTTTGTTTTTAGTTATCTAGCAGGCAGACAAGAATTTGTTAAATATATATTATATAATTTTGGAATCTAGGTTTATTTACTTAATCCAAGGAAATTCCAAATATAATTTAAATAGCAGTCACAAATTAATCACCACAAAATCTGAATTAGCAATTCAGAAAGCAAAGCAAATTGACAATTGCTTTCCAAAAAATGTGAAAAACCTCACTGAAAAGTCACAACCTCATTCAAATCAAAACCTGAATGTAGACAGCAAATTTAAAGAATTGTGCATTTATCAGTACTTATAATCAAGCTTGTAAGCCACAGTCAAACACCTTTGAGTACATCACATTTTCAGCTGCTGAAATGAATAAAGCTTTTATGTTGCACAGATTCATTATTTTACAGACAGAAATGTATCAATAAAATTGATCAAGACTTCTGATTTTCTATGAATTCAAAAGAATTTTTTGTTTTCTCATAATTATTGAAAGCTAAAACATTCCAGTTGACTGCCTGATAGCTGAACACTGCTATTTTAATATCTACAAAAACATGAAATCACAGTGAAAACTGGAATGCACCAACTGATGTTTCCATTGTGTCAGTATTATTTATCAAAAGAAAAAACAATTACTAGCTCTGTAAGATTAGTCAAGAGGAGGTGCATGGACAAAAGAACCTTTGAATGTAAACACCTTGAGCTGAAAATATATTCTCCTTAAATATACTTTCTTTCTCTCCAGACTCTGCAATCAACAGAGGTAGAGCACAAAAACATTGTGTACTGCAAAAAAAGGGTAAAACTTCTAAAAAAATACATTGTCATTGCTTACAACTGCAGCAGCACAGCAGTTTCCTTTCATAAATTAGAATCAAATTTCAAAACACACTACTAAATTGTTGAACAACTTGACTGCAATCTTTCTCTTACTAGTTGATAATGAATGGTATCTTTCACATTTATCCTTGGATGTTGATTTGAATCATATCTCCTCCAGTTATAGTGTTTGATATGAACAAGTAATTACAAGCAATGCAAAACTGAGGCCAGTATTATAACTCCCAGAAGCAATGCAAGTCATCTAGCTAGCCGTTAGAAAGAGGGAAGTATCAGTTCCTGTGCCCTGTCACAGCCCTTTCTTGAGGCTCTGCCAACTCAGACAAACATTATCTCCCTTTATGTACAACTTCAGTCCTCTATAGAACCTTCCAGATCAGGAAGATTTGAACAGCTTGACAAAACAAATCATTCTTAATAAGTACAGGGCTTACAGCCACATCTTCATATATAGTGTTTATATTTGCATTAAGTTATAAACCAAACAGAGAACTGGAAACTGTAAGAAAAGTTCAAAAACATCAAAAGAAATCATAGACGCAGAGCGCTCTAGATGAGATTGCAAACTACATATGTACAACTAACTCTATGCGTTTAAAATTCTGTTTTCCATAGGCTGTAGCTGTTGCTGTAGGCTTCTTTCACAAGATCTCTCGCACAACTGAGTTTGACTCCTACAATAAAAATTCTAAATGTTTCACATGCACTGGACTTGCTATACATGAGAAGTATTACTGAGTCACACCAACTACTTGTGGGAATTAAACTTTGTTTGCAGAACAAGATAAAGAATTCAGGTCCTAGTTCAAAATGCCAATTATCCACAGCTGCTGATTCCTGTGAGTCCTGATCATGTAGTAGTCAGGTCCTCTGCTGAACCTATAGGAAGCTATACTCTGAAGCACAAACTTCATTTCTTTTCCAGAATTTGTAAGCATCAGCACAATTATTTGACTGTATACAAGGTTTTGAACTACAGAATAAAAAATAAAATCACAAAAAAGACAAAAATCAGAAATCAATTAAATGCAAAGTGAAAACAAATATTCGGGTTGATCTAATTTTATAAGACAAGTTGCAGAAAGATAAGTATAACTTACCAGTCATGAGAAGAAATGTACCCTTCTGAAAAATAGGCATCTGATTTCTCATTCCATTGTTGGATCAGGGTATTTATCACTGAAAAAATTTTCCTGGCTTCCCTGTCATCTAGAAACTGAGACATTAAATCAGTCATGATTCTTCTAAATTCCAAAAGGAGATTCTGAGAGAGACTGCTGCTGCCAAGCCATTGCTCAAGTATCTAGTGGATTGAATGCAGAACAGAACACCTCATTAGAGAATCAAAGTTTTCTTATTTAGGCAGTACACAGAATTTGCATGTCTTTAAAAAAATTCACGTAATCAACAACGATACCAAAATTTCTCCCTAACAACCTCTCTAGACTCCGAAATGACTGATGTGACAAAGGCTGATTTTCAATACAGTTTTGACTGACCTGCAGGCTGGCAATGTAACAGGTTACAGCATACAGACAACTGACATCCTACGTGGTGCTGACCTTGCCTAAAGACCCAGGAATGGAAAAAAGATGGCCTGAGGCTGAAACCAACCAAAAGCTGACCTCCACAGCCAATTACTCAGGCTTCCTTTACCAGACTTCTGCCTACACTGCCAATATGATGGAAGATAGCATCCTTAACATTTTTTGAGGGCCATCACAGAGACACGGTGAAGGAGCCTGCATGCTTCCATTGTGTAGCCCAGAAAAAAGCATACCAAGGCCTGGCCAAAACTACTGACTGCTCTCCTTTCCTCCTCCACCATTACTTTTCTTTTTAATGTCAAGTGAATATAACAGATTTACTCTAAGATATATTCTGTTCACTGAGAAAATTCACAGTGGCCAGATGTTTACAGTATTTCAGGTTCCCATAATAAGAACGTCAACCCTTAAGAGTTTTAAAATCATGGCTGAAATTATTACTGAATTTTCCTACATAGAAATTAGTGCATTAGTTTTGGCAATCACATTAAATTATTGCCTCCTACTTCATACTTCATCATACAGCAGGGAAACTTTACCAAAGATTACACTTTTGAGGAAATACACAGGAAGCTGTACATGCTTTTTTTAGATAATATTGCAAACATCTCCAGAGCAGCTTGGTACATGATTCTTTTTTTTTTTCATGGAGAAAACCACTATATTTCAGTATAAAAACAAACACCAATGTTAAGGCAGCTAGATGTTTTTCTTAGGAAACATCTGACTGTTTTATTCTTTTGTCCATGCAACTACATTGCATGAGAATGTATGCCAAGCTACTCTGCCAGATCAGAACTTTAAGATGGTATACTAGAGGTTCACTTTCATCCTGCTTCAGCCACTATAGCCAGAGACAGTGAAGGGGGATAATAAATAAATTAATTATATATCAGCGGAGGCATCTAGTCACCTTTCAGTTTTGTTCAACATTCAGTCTCAGGAGAAACACTAAGCGGGTCTTTCCTCTGACAGGTCTCCACATTGCATTGATGTATTTCACTACATTCCCTATTAGATTTCAAATCTGAATCTCCGTTAATGAGAAAATCTGATTAAGTGGACACAGGATGATAGATTATACTTCTACTGTAATGATCCTTTATAAGAATTATTTCATCTTATTAGGAAGAAAGTTCATGAAAATAAAATCTTATGTGTAACTTAGATCTTTTAACTGAGTTACTGCTGACAACCTACATGCAAAAATTAGGGATCCAGTCTATTAACTTATTAAAGTTACCCGTGCATAGAGTCTGAACTTGCTGACAGCATGAACAAGATACAGTTTGGCCTCATGCCGTGCAGAATTACAGCCCTCTCCATTATTCTCTTTGTTTGCCTCATCTTCTGGGACAACAGCCAGAGCAGAGCACACAAGCTGCTCCAGTGTCTCTCCTGTGGGAATCTGGCAAGGACACAAAGAATTGATGAGTATTTCAAGACAGCTGCTGAATGTTGTCTCTCCTATCAACTTACTTATCTAGTGAAAATAAGAATAACACATAGCCTCTTCAGTGACAACAAAGCCCATTTAACCCAGCCTCACATTCCAGGGCACATGCTTCAAAGTACTCCACATGCAGGTTCCTGTATAAAATACCAGTGACCCATTAAGGTGCTCATACAGCAGGCAGAATGATGGCACTTGTATACGCAATGAATTTTTGCCTTGTAGCTACACTAGTGTTGCTACTTCTACTGTAAGTTGCAGTCTGGTGCTGAACTAACTTGGCTATGATACAGTACCTCTACAGTAGAATAACTGTATTGAAACAACTTCACAAGTATAAAAATTACTGATATAAAAAGCACTTAGTACAATGATACATCTCAACTAGTGATTACATGCAGCAGACTAGTTTTAAATTGAGGTTGGTGGGTTTCAAGAGAGTGGCCAAGGGAACAGAATTTTTTCCTCATAGACTAATTTTGAATTCTGTGATGAAAGATTAAATATTCTCAAGCTTATAAATACTATTAAAATTTACAAAAATAATTCCACACATTTTAATTGTATTATTGTCTTTCTGAAATACTTTACATCCTTGCTCCTTTCAACTTTGACCAGAGAATTTATAAAAAGTTTTTCAGATGTGTTGCCACCATACAAAATGGGGCATTAGATACAGAACTGAAGAGCTTGAAACAAACATTATCCAGGCTTCCGTATTTGCTTTCATTGTTTTTGATGGTCTTCAATGTTCTAACACAAGCACTAAATATTAAGATAATAGCTTAAATAGTTAGCAAGTGAGTAGCCTGGGATTTCACAGTCAACCACAGCTACCAAGCTGCAGATGAATTCAGTTCAGTTGATCAAACAAGCCATCACTGGTATTTCATTAAAAGGCCATTCAAAAGTCAAGGGTTTTTTAATAATTTATCCATTTGTTTAAATCTGCTGGTTTTACATTGAGCTCTGCTGGAATGTAATTCTAAACTGTACTGCTCTGCAAAGAACAAAAAGATTTCACATAAATACCAACATGTTCTATTAAAGAAACTGCGGACTTTAGTAGAAATTCAAAAGATGTTTCCAGTTTTCTGCAGTTCAAACCAGACCACCACAACAGACCACTTTGGTCTAGAGGATAGCTTAGAAAGCCCTATCTGAAGAAAGAGATTTTCTTCTAAACCTGATGCATCACCAGGGCATTTTATTGAGCACCACTGAGACAACTCATTCTAGTATATTCATATCAAGACTGTACAGCTGAGAAGAGAGGACTCTTGATTTGCCTTAATTTACACACAGAAGAGACAGGCATTCTTTGTCCAGCAAACCAGATGAAAAACGCTACCACACAAGCTGATCCTGGACAATTCAAATCAAGGATTTGGTTTAAAAGCTTAGTGGAGCAGTGCTCAGAATTCTCTACAGGATTAGATAATAAACTCAGGACTCTGCCACACACAGCTGGAACTTCAGAGAAGCATAAATTCATTAGTGTACACAACTAGACCTATCAGCATCTTCATGTGCAGAGATTTCAGCTGAAGCTAAATACATTCATTTTGATGCGAATGAAGCCAGGATATTTAACAACCTTGTAGCTGCCTCACAAATCTAAGCTTCTGTAAAGCAGGAAAATCCCTTCAGGGTACAAATAAAAAAAGAGTATTAAAGAGAAGGACACTGAAATTTTCTACTGATTTACCTCTGTTAATTGTGCTGTATAACTTAGCAGTTTCTCAACATGAGGGCCATCAAAACCAAACCTGGATTCAAGTTCTGCTTTCACAGAAAGCGGATTCCACAAAACATCCCCAAAAGAAAGATTGTATCTGAAACCTGAAAGAAAGGAAATATTTTGTTTATGTAATTCATTCTTTTTATTCATGTTGGTTCTTCGTGGTTCATACCTGCTGAGATCCAAGTACCATGTTCCCAGTTTTTGGGGGACAGCAGGATGTGTGTACCTGAACACCAATTTACGTAGGATAAAATCCATGATTGCACTAGTGGTAAAGCGAGTTAATGCGATGGCATTTCAGCAGTTGATATGATGATGGTGGGATGCCCCTGCACAGTGATTGACAGCAAACTCAGTAGGGTGCCACTCTGAACTGTACAGTCATGCAAACGTGTGTGTATGGACAGGATGTGAGTCATTACTGAGAATGAGAGCAATGGGAGAATACCAGAAGTTCCAGAGAAATCAAGTTCATCCTCTATGCAAGGGCTCCAGCACATCACCTTTGTCCCACATCAGCCTTCATTTTGGCATGTGAAGTGGGATTTAGACTGCGTATTACTCTTAGCCTGATCTTCCATGCCAAGCAGACAGCTATATATTATGCTCCAATTTGCCCACAAAACTTGCTTCTGATCTTTTCTTGACGAGTTTTCCTGGGGCCAGCCTACCTTCTCCAACTAAACTCATCTTCCAAAGTGAAGCAGCAGATGGAGAAATGTAACCCTTCAGCTGCGAGCTGAATTTATGAGAACAGAAGAATGAAGCTAAAAGTAAACCAGTCATAATGCTTAACATGCTTGTCCAAAACAAAATGCTCTCCTTCTACCAAATGGAAGAAACTGTCCCTTGTATTGATTTAGTCTCTCTCCAAAATTCACCACTGAAAGACCATTCCAAACACTATGCATTAGACCAGTGTGCTTTGTTTATCTGATAGTTGCCAGAGTCTAAGAAAATTTAGTTACTAGTATTAGTATTTAAAAAGAAGATCAGTGAAGAACTGGGTTAGCACTACAGCAATATAGTTCAGTCCCTGGACGTCAGGAACTTAGCAGAAGGTCCAGTAGTTACTATCATATATTTCCAGCATGCTTATGAGATACTTCAAAGAAAATCTGAAGCAAGTTTCTTACCTTCTAAGCTCCTACCCTGTACCGATGTGGCAGTCAAATTCAGTGCCATTTTCACCACTTCATAGAAACTTTGGCCCAGTGGCATCCTAGGTAAATCATTCAATGATGCTAAGGTACTGAAAGTGGAAAATAAAACAAAAATCAAGCTCTTTATACATCCAAAAAATCTGAAAGGACTTGCTGGAAAGAGACAACCCTCAAGCAACTGAACAATAAAATACTTTTTTACTGTTGACAAACTTATGCTTTATCAAATTAGAGTTTAAATGAACAAAACACAAATTGAGATTTTACAGTTAGGTTATTAGTCAATTTCCATTAAGGAAATATGTCCTGAGAGGAACAATGTCCTCTTTAAAAAAAAAAAAAAGAAAAAAAAAAAAGAGAGAAAAAGGGGTGAAGAAAAATAAGAGCCAAATCACCACGAACATTCTCTGTTATCCCCACAAGAAGGCAGGATCAACACAGAATACTTATATTTTACTTCCAGTCAGTCTGCAGGAAAAAATATTTTTAAAGCAACATAATACTAAATGTCACAAGAAGTTAAACAAAGTACATTACAGAATGCATTGATAAAAATATATCTATTGAATTTCTTACAAGTCTCAGTTACCCTAGCTGTGAAAAAAATTTCTCTGTTAATGTAGCTGTAACTTACTGCTTAAAATCTATGTCGAATTCACCAGTTATTTCCTACAGAGTAATCCTTTCTTATTACGCAAATAAGAATCCAGTTTTCCAGAGAGGATCATCAGTTTCCAACATTCATGAAAAGAAGAAAAAAAAAAAAAACAAAACCAACCACAAAAACCCAAAGCCGTTCATGTAAGTGTGAAAAGTCTCTGTTAAGTACCTCTGAGGGACACAGCAAGCATGGTACAGGCCAGAGAGTGGGAGATGTAAATTTAGAACCTTTCTACTGGCCAAATTCTGCCTTAGATACGACCTCTAGAATATAATATAGTAATATGAAACTAGTCAAGAAACAAGCATTGGGTTTTGTGGATTGCTTTCCAAATTGCATTAATGATGGCAAATTTGGTCACTGAAGGGGACGCAAATCTTAAAAAAACCCCAAACAAACGAAAACACCAAAACCCTTATGTAAACATCTGAGTCTCCTGTTAATGAGTTGTGAGTTGACTCCATCTAGAAGCCAAGCACCTACACAGCTGCTCATTCACTCCCTTTTCCCACAGGACAGGAAGAAAATAAAAGGAAGGCATAAAGACTCATAGATCCACCTAAAAATAGTTTACGAAGTGAAGCAAAAGTTGCGTACGTGAGCAACACAAAACGAAGAATTCATTCCCTTCTTTTTATTAACAGACAGATGATTCTTGAAACCAAGGTCTCAGCATGCCTAGCAGTTACATGGGAAGACAAACACCAGAACTATGGACACCCTCCACATTTGTCCGCTTGTCACTCTGCCCATGCTATAGGCTCAGGATAGAGAAATTGCTGCTGAGATTGTTTAAACAGATTAATAACTTCACCTAGTACAGGAGCCAGTAGTTACTGCTGTCTGTGCTTACTGCTGCTGAAGAAGAAAAAAAAATAACCATAAACTTACAATCAGGTTCCTGTTTTACCTCACAAACACTCAGATGCTGAGAGTTTGCAAACCTCCCATAAAAGAATTCTGCTTTGGGGTACAAGCACAGCTAATGTAGATTTGCATGTTAATAGCTCAGAGAACAAGCTGGAATAAGGTTACAAATTACTCAGGCATAAGAGAAAAATAAATAAATTTTAAAAATCAAGCCCCAACATAGGTGCAATCCACATATTGTAAGAGAGACTTATTTCCCAGTTTGGAAAAAAGTTATGCCGTTGTCATATCCTTCTTATCTGGGTGAGGAGCTATTTTTTTTTTAGTTTTCTTTAGTTTGAGGTTTTTTTAATTAGAAAAAAAGACAGTGCGATGATAAAGGATGGCAGAACAACACAGTAATTTCTCATTCACGGTCTTTGGGCCTCTGCTTCCCTATGGCCAAAGGCTGGTGAGGTACGTGGCCAGTCTTGCACAGGCACTCAGGTTCAGAGGCCTTCTCTAGCATTATGACTATCTTATTTGACTACAATGACAATTACCTATCAACCTATTACAACAAGCTGCCTACCCCGGAAAATACATTTCTGACTTTTACCTACAATTACCTTATTTTACTAAAAATTCCTGTAGATATATGTCTTGGTTGATGCTTTAATTCTATGTCTTCTTCTGAATCCAACTGTCCTTTACCTAATTTAGAATACAGTCTCTGGGTTTTTTTCTTACTGTTTCGTTTCTTGCAAGAGAACAGCTAAAGCCACTTTGATAGCTTTGATGTGAAAGCACTTACCTTTGAACAGCTTTTAGAAACTGTGTTATGGTAGCGAACACATCTTCTGTGTAAAAGCTCTTCAGTTCAAGATGAGGGAGTGAATGCAGAAGGTTCCAGAAATATGGTTGCTTGTACAGATTTTCTGCTCTAGAAATAATTTTCTCTGCTTCATTCAAATCCATCTTTATGTGAATAAAAAAAAATAAAAATTACATGCAACATTCCATTAATAGGAAAAAAAAGTGAAAAAAAACAAAAGTAGGTGTCTGTTATTTCCCTGACCCTCTTGAATTTTAAACCATTCAAAATATTTTTCCAAAGTGGAAACATACCTCTAGATTTGGTATTATGCCACATTATTTTGGTGGTATTTTGAACTTATGGAAGCTTTGTTTCTGATATGTCTCCCTGCTCTGATGGAAAAATAGAGCTGGAAGAAAAGCTAAGCAATCTCTTTCTGCTCAGAAGTGTCACCCTTTCCCAAGGGAAGGATTATCTTTGAGCTTTCAAGCACAGGAAACTCTTTAGCCTCACAGTGAATTTCTAAGTCTAGAGTATAAAGACCAGGGGACTGCCCAGGCCATGCCATCCTTGCCTCACAGCTCCTTGCAGGGTTTGTGGGGGTCTGAAATAATAACTTATAAGAATGGCTCTTTAAAGATGAACTGACTGATATAAAACAACTTCTTTCATAGGACTACACAATACGACGCCTATGCAAAACAGGATTTATCACACTTTTTTATTATGCAGTCTTTGCTACTCTAAATTAATGTTTCACTAGGGCTTTTTTGCATAATGGTGACATGAGCACGGCTTATACAAAAAGTGTATACAAGCTCTGTTTCTAATAATGACTATCTACTTACAACTTAATATTTTCTTAATGCTGAGAAATACATTCTTTCTATTCTATATTCCATTCCAGAAATGAAATTTCATATTGATATGGCTCCTTTCAGTCAATGATCTTATGAGCAATTAAAAAATGTTACTATAAAAATGCCATCTAATTTCAAGTTATAAACTGGAAATCTAGGTTTCATGAAGAAGCAGTAACAATCAATCAAATATGGAAAAAAATACATCTGGCAGATGTACTTTTAAATTGCTCCTATAAACAAATAGCCTTCAAATAGTTGTGGACTTTAGCTACTAACAACCTAAACTGGTTTAAATAAGTAATCTAGAAACGATTGAACATCTACCAAATTTACAAGATATGATTTTTTCCTTCAAACACATAATTTTTTTTTAAGATAGTTTACTTAAACTTGACAGGATACAAATTTCTAACCATTATAATAAAGATGCCTCAAATCCCAGAACTGTAATCTAGAAATAGACTGCAAAAAATACTTACAGTGAGAAAAGTGGTGATGTTATGGAGGCCTGTAAAATTAAATATTTTCCTTTAAAGAGAAGCCTTATCAACTTTAGAAGAATCAATCTTATAAGCAAGAGCAAGCAGTGCACAAAGGATGTTTCTAGAAAAGTAAAGGCACATGAAGCAACTAATATCCCAAAGACAGTGGTCCATTTGATTTTCTGTGCTTCCCAATACTTTTACTGTAATCACAAAAACAATTTAAAAGACATTTCTTATGTTCAATTTTTCGATGAGGCAAAATCACCATATCAACACTAGATGAATGTCCTAGCTACCAGCCAGCCAGGCACGAAAACTACCATTTTGCCTAAATCTTTCTGCTTGAAAACTCAGCCAGAGACACAGGTAGTGGGAGGTCTTCAATGTCCCCCTGCTACAGCAACAAGGCTGTGCAATGTGGGTGGAAATGGAACAGGAGACTCAGACTCTGCTATTTCCAGTCTCACTCTTTCTGTGCAAGACTGAAGGTCATCTAAGGTCACCAGGTGTGAGCTACTGTTGTTCTCCATTCCTATGCTCTTTAGTACAACAGGAAAACATGGGGAAGGAGAGCTAAATCCTCATAAACTACTTCTGAATGCATGGTAGACCAAGTAACCTTGTACTCTGATTATAATCCTTATCTTTTAAGCTTTCCTCTCAGTGTTTTCTTAACTCTCGAGACTACAAGGGAACAATTTTAGAAAGCTAACTTTTTTTCTGATAATTTTGATGGCCACAGTGATATTAATCATAAAAGTGGCTTTTTTCAGATCAGCTAAAATTTTAGTTGCCTAATTTTATTTTTAAGGTCAAACTATTCTTTCGTTTGATGGCTATCACTACCCAATAGGCAAAGAAATTAATTTCTAGAAAAATCACAGCTCACCGGAGAGCCTTGAGTTTTCTTCCCACAGCTTTTCTAAAGCCATGGCTTTCTCTGTAGTAGCAATAAATTCCTTTGCAAGTTCTTCTATCTCGTCCATGAAGTCTGGATCAGGTCCAGTGGCTCTCTCTGGACCATTTTGGGGGCTTGCACTATTTTTTGACAGAAAAAAAAAAAGGACAGGTGAGGTAACACTGAAATCAAGTCGCTAAAAAATGTGTATATACTCACAACAGTATTCCAACTTTCTTTTTTTTTTTTAACAATTATGTATTTATACAATTTCTATTTAGTTCAATTAATTAGTGCACAAGTTGTAGCACTGGATCTAAAAACCTCAGGAAAGGGGGCAATGAAAAATTGCTGAGGTCACCTATGCCAATTCTGGCAGCAGCCAAGGACAGACACATCCAAAAAGTCTTTAATGTTTCTGAACACACTCAACTTTTCTCCCCTGGATTGTCATGTGTCCTGGTGGCAGTTCTTTGATGAGAAAGTTCAAGCTTTACTATTGCATCTACGGTAACAGTTTGTTTTTCCAAATACATGCAGCAACGTATAAAAACAGCATTTTATTCTTACTACTGGCTTTTTCCTGATTTTAGCTTGCAGACATACCCCTGGTAAATGTTATCTCTGTGATCTCTATCACACTGCTATCTGGTGACTACTCAATAGCACAACTTTCTAACAATACTTTTAAATGAAACCAGAAGTCAGAGTCATTTAAACACTTCTTTACAGGACAAAATTACTTAGACCCTCCTAAAACACCATAAACAAGGGAATAATTATATTTAGCATGTTACTAGGCAGCTGAGTTCTGTTTTCTCTTACAGGAGATTCAAATGACCTTAAGAGCTAAATCCTGTCTAGCAAAAACATTGCTATTTTGCATTAAAAACACAATTAACTGCCACAGAATCACAGAATGGGTCAGGTTGGAAGGGACCACAGTGGGTCATCTGGTCCAACCTCCCTGCTGAAGCAGGGTCATGCAGAGCACAGGGCACAGGATTGTGTCCAGATGGTTCTTGAATATCTCCAGTGAGGGAGACTCCACAACACCCCTGAGCAACCTGTTCCAGTGTGTGGTCACCCGCACAGTAAAGAAGTTCTTCCTCATATTCAGGTGCAACTTCGTGTGCATCACTTCTGCCCATTGCCTCGTGTGCTATCCCACTTACGAAAATAAAATAGTTACATTCCTTTCCCATCGAGCTTACATGCCAATACTTGCTTTCAGCACAATTTTTATTTATTGAAATAAAAGCCTAATGAGATCAATTCACAAACCAAATAAAGCTATCAGCCATCACTTTCTCATTCTCTCATTTCTCTTTCCTGCTCTCCCTGATCCTCATTTGTTCAGACACCCACAGAGCTGTCTGCAACTTTAGATTAAGGGAAACAAAGAAAATTTAATCTTAAAACAATCAAGTTCTTAATTGTTTCAGTACAGCTTATTTTGATCCCAACTTGGCCAACAGATAGTAGGATTTTGGAAAACTCTTTCACCATCCTCAAAATTCAGTGGGCTAAAGGCAGAAAAATTCCTCAACGTATATTTTTCCTTTTTAAATGGAGTTTTAAAAAGCAGGTTTCTGTTGTTCAGAAGGTGGATTTTAGGGTGATTAGAAGTTGCACTTTAGCTATTGTCTTTGAAAACTACCATATAAATTTCAATATTAATAACACTCCCACTGCCCAAAATTTCAGACAGCTGAGAACACTCGTGTTTGGCAAAGAACTGAAACACTACCTAAATACTGAAATCTTCCTAGCACTCTGCTTTTTGAGCATGAACAAGAGGCCAGCACTTGACCAGAAAAACAGCAGCCACAGTCAGAACTTTAAAAAAACCAAAACTCTAGCTCAGTTTCCATGGGATTTTCCGCAGATTTTGGTTGTCTTGGAATTTTTTTATGGGGTTTGGAGGGAGTGGTGGTGTTGGGTTTTGTTGGGTTTTTTTCCAGTTCTTGCTGAACTTAAAATTGAAAACTAAACTCTCCTAACAAAGTTACTTGAAGTAACAAGTATTCAGAGGAGTGGAGCATAAGGGCAGTATTTCAACCCGCATTTTTTTCCCTCCAAACTAGATCCAAGCCTTGTATTCCCATCTACAAACCTCCCAGTTTTAGAAACATTGCAAACAACTATGCTCTGGGAGAAAAATGCCTTACTCACATAGGAGCACACAGCAGTATTCAAGACTGCCTCCAGGGGCTGCTGGGGCTGCCTGGCCTCTCTGCCAGCAGCAGGGGACACATATAGCAGTGACGGAAGGAAACAGTAATTCCTTCCACTCCATCCCCATCAACAACTCTGCTGCACCTTGGATCTGCAAAGCTTGGGTTGATAAACAGCAGGGAAACAACAACAAAAAAAAATCCTCTTGGCATCTAATTTTATGTGCTTTAGCCACCTGTTTTATGCATAGCAGAAGCACATCAGATAAGACAGGTTGAACTGACAGCACGCTCAGCTGGGCTGTCCTTCACTGTTCCCAGGCTGGAGGACTAGGGATACAAACTACTGCCCTGTGAGGTCCCACAGAGTACATGGGGCAGGAGCAACGGGACTGGGAATATGCACGGACTAGAAATATTTAAGAAAACAGCAGGCAGCACTTGGAGCATGTTGGCTCTGAAGAGTTACAGGGCAAAATGCAGGGAAAAGGAAGTCGATGGCAAAAGTGGAGAAGGAGCCGAGAAACACTAGGGGGTGTAGATATTTAGGATATGGCAAAAGGAGCAAATTCCAGGCATAAGGCTCAGCTATTACATAAGAGAAGGCACATGTGCAATCTGAAAAACCCATAGAAATGCTACTTTCCTAAGCACACGCCTCTCATCAGGACAAGAGCAGCTGTTTGAACATGCTGTTTGTGAGCTGTGTGAACTATTAGCTTTATGGGGATTTCCAGGGCAGCAGCCGTGTCAGCCGGCTGCCATTCGTGACCCTCTTTTGCCATCACTGCCACAGACCTTCCTCTGGTTATTCTTGGATCTGAGCACAGCCTCTTTTGGAAGAGGAAAAGGCAACAGGCATGATATTGGTTATCAGGCTCAGTTTTATGAAACAGATTAAATTATTACAGAGGTCTTATTTGCTGAATATCTGTGCTAAGATTAAAGGATTTTATATATTTCCAACATGGTAATAGAGGACCACATTTAGCTCCTAACAAGAGTGCTACAAGTTACTACTGATCCCTCAATTCAGCACAAGTTACACAAAATTGCAGGAAGATGTCACCATCTTGCCAGAAAGATAAGAAACTACACTTCAAAACCAGCTGCAGAGACAGTCAAAGCAAACAATTTTCAGACAGTGTGCCAGCAAAAATACTGAACTGTTGTACTGCTACTCTCCCAAAGAGCCTTCAGTGTGTGCTTTCTGGAGCAGAAGGCGACATTAACTCGTGTGTGTAAGTGTAAAGGAAGTCCAGTAGCTGTTCCAAGGAAATTCCTAGCAGCAGTTGCTAGGAACAATAAAGACAATAAGCAAGGGATAATAAAAAGGACAAAAGGAGGAAGCCAGTAATTTGTAGGAGAGGACATACATAATTAGAATTGGGGGTTGGGGAGTGTATATATAAAATTTCATTATTGTCCATGGTAGCTCTTCCCTTAACTGTACATTTCCACAAATTTCATGAGAACAGAAATCAAACTAAGACATACATTGGTACAAGCTTTGACCATGAAAAAATGCTGCAAAACAGCAAAAAGACTCTGCGTCTCTTTGAGCATGTAAAAGCAAATGTCATTTCCTAAAGCCAAGACTCTGAAACATTAATTCTGTCCAATTTACTCAGTTACTCAGGATGACAATAAGAACATTTCAGAGTTCATCTGAGAACTCAGCTATGATGTGAAATGCCATTTAGATTGGTGATTTTCATAAGCCTCTTAGCAAACTTGTCTCAATCTCACCCCTGTCACCACATTAATAATTTCTCTCTAAAATTGCAAAGCCCCAGCTGGCTTCCATTCTGCACCAAAGCAGGACAGCCTGGAGACATCACTATCAGTACACACACTGGACAACAACATACTGTGTGTCTCTCACAGAAAGATCTTTCCCTTCCATGTTGATACAATTATAACCTTCCTAAAATGCAATGGACCAAAATATATAAAGAACAAAAGAAAAATATTCTTCTTAATTGGCAATAAAATGGAGAAAACCCATGTTTAAATTTCCTTTTCTTCCCAACTCTCTGGCAATCTATAAGCAAGATCACGAAAATTGCTTCTGTTTCTGTTTTCAAGCTACGCAGCCCAAGACTACAAAAGTTGGCCCAGACCACACAGAGTTACTATTCCATTAAGTTGCTGTAGCCATAAGCTATCTTGCAGAACTATTTCTCATTTGAAGACACACCTCATTAAAGAAAAATCTGACCCTTTAAGCAATTCTTATGCAAAGACTATTGCTGATGCTTAGACCTTCCTTGATTTTGTTCTTCCATATCTGCTCTTGTACATGAGCTCTTCTGATGCTCCTCCACTGGAGAACCACAGAGGCCCAGGTACCGACAAAGCAAAAAGTTTAGATCAGTAAGAAGAACGGGGCTGGCGTGAGCAGGGCTGCTCCAGGAGGGGTCCAAGCTAGGAGCTGAGGCAACCCTGGAAGAGTCCAAGCCCTCTCCAATGGGACACTGCCCCCCAGGACCCCCAGCCACCAGGCAGACACGGGGGTGTGTTACAGGCTCCAGAGACAGCCCCAACAACGCAGGGTGAGCGCAGGAGACCAGTCAGGTGCAAAAGAAGACAGAGCTACCACGTGGGTATGAGTGGCCCATCCAGCAGAAGTGCCAGAGACAGACCTGGGTTTCTCCCGCAGCTAGTGGGGAGGCTGCTCAGGCTGCTGCTACTATTCGTAGCTAAATAAAGACAAACAAACTAATGTGCTTAGAAATAACATTTTAGAGTCTTGCATTCATGATCTTTGTGGTTCTAAGTCTGAGAATAGCTTAATTTTCTTTTAGGTATTGAGAAGTCTAACTACCACAGATCGAGGAGTCTAGACTGCAAGGTCAAATCCCACCATGTTCTGCAAGATTTGCCATGGAATCCAGAGTACTGGGAAATCATTATGTTTCTGTGCACATGCACGCAAATGTGTGGGCCGTTGGACCCTGGGCTATGTGGTTTTTATCTTATTTGTATGCTCTCAATTTTACGCTGTGCTCCACTAAGATGAGGTGGGGAGTGGAATATTCTGGAAAGAGCAGGGAAAAATGTCCTTTGCCATGGGAGCTCCTAAATACTTCCTTGTTCCTCTGCTCTGAGATACCTCTGGGGGTATAAGGCTAGGGAATCATAACAGTGATCTACCAGCCAGCAGCTTTTGCAGTGGCTGAAAGAGGAGCAAGGAGGAAAGTCACAGAGCTCTTGCAAACTGGATGCTTTCTGAGGCATCAGAGGAGGTGGCAGGTCTTGCTGCAAATCAAAGTTAATGTAGTTGTAGCCTTCACCTGGCTCATCCTCTGACCATATCACAGGCTGTTGCCCTGAAGGCACAGGGACACATCTGTGAAGGCATGGCCTGCACCAGAATAACTTCACCCTGGGCTCAGCCCCCCTCATGGTGGGGGCTGCTCACTGACAAATAGTTATTGGTGGTTTATGGATTCTGTGGAGGTTCCAACAGTAGTCATAGAACTACTTTCTCCAAAGACAACTACTACATTTCAAACTGATAGCACCAAAGCGGTACATACTGTGAAAACAAATGATTAGTGTCCATGCAAACTATACTGTCTCTGACTCACCCTTAATAAACACAATATTATTGACAAAAAAGAATGTTCCTTTATCAGACTTATGGTTTGATATAAATGCTTAAAGGCAAGATAATTGCTATTACTGTTCCTATGCCACCCTGTCTCTTCAGTCAACAGGGACTGGATTCAGTTATGTTTGACTGATCAAACTGACAGACTAAATTCCTAAGGCTGTTGGCAGCCAGCATAAGTCAGAGCAGCCCTGAGGTTGATTTAATTTATACTGATGGACCTGCTGGAACAGACTGACCTCAGAATGAACTTCATCCTACCTTTTTAGCCTTTTTCCTTACCTAGGCTATATGCTACTCAGTGCAGCTTATTGAGTGTATAAATATGGACACATGCATGCATTTTATTTTTCAGCTGAAAAATTGAAAGCCACTGAATAATTTCCCCGATTCTTAAGTAGGTCTAAGACTGCCTCCAGGAAATTCTTCCCTGATTTTCTTTTGAGCTGGAATATAATTTGGGCAGTTCAGTCAAAACAGTGTAAATAATCATGCAGAGCAGTCATTACAGTTCATAGTTTCTGGAGATTTAACACATTTAGATGGCTTCTGAATTAGTGATGTAAATAAAAGCTATGCTTTTAGGGAGTGATTTTTTAAAAGACCAACAGTTACTGTAACTCTGTAACTCAGTAATATAGTATTGCTACTGCAAGTAAGAGGCTATAGGCTTTGTACTGAGTTTGAAAGACCACGGCACAGGGGCTTGCCACATTTGCTTTGCCTGAACTTGTCTTGTTTCATTTTGACTTGGGTTAGCTTTACCTTTTTCAAATTTTTCTGGCCAGACAACTCTGGCTACTTGCTGTATTTTCATTTGTCGTTGTATAACACCATTGTAGTTTTATACAGATAGAAGTAGCAAGTGACCATTCAGTGCAGAATGAGATCTTTATGATTAACAAAGCAGTGCAGAAGAACACAGGCCCAGTATAATAGCAGAGGCCTTGAGAGGTGGGTACACAGATGAACTGTACTGGAGAATGATACTGGAGTATCTGGGATGATAAGAAGTGGGGCACAGGCTGGCACTGAGGACCCCATGGCTATAAACAAGTCACCAGTGATCAGTTAAAATTCAGAACTATAGCCGGACAAAGCCAATTTCTAAGTATCAACAAAAAATAACAGGTAGCTAACATATGTAAAAGATACTATCTACATTCAGGTGTACCACATAAATTTGAATGTATCCCAGAGATGCAGACCAATGGAAAACAAGCAAAGTATAAAAGCACACTAGCAAATGTAAGTGACCCCAAATGCGCCCTCAAGTGAAAAAGAAGCCATCAACACCATGTTCCTCCAGGTAAAGGACTGTGGATCATGATTTGCCATAACAACCCCACTGCCACCCATCTGCAGCTGCTGACGTGACCCAGAGCAGCAGTGGAAAGGTGAGCATAACCCCAGGGAAAGGACTAGGAACTCAGTGGTCATGTAACAATTTTAACTGTATTAGCGGTAGTAGTAGTAGAATTTTAATACTGGTATTTTTGTCTGTAAGTATTTTGTGTAATAACACATCTTGACTAACAGTGGCTTAAATTGTTAAGATTTCAATTCTACTAACAAATTCTTGCTTTTTGTAGAAAGTGTTTGCCCATAAACAAGATTTATGTTGCATGGTCTTATGTTCAATCAACAGTTCTCTACATGCACAGATAACTGGAGCAGACCATCCAGATCAATAGATAAGTATTATGGCCTATTACTGTGATAGTGAAGCTTTCTAACTTGCTGTATTCTGAATTTATTGCAACCTATAAACCTCTACAATAATAAACCATAAATATTTGATGCTCTGACACATGTGGCTCATCCCTCTGAGATCTTTTGGTAGATATTATCAGTTTTCTAAGAATAAACATACAGATATAAATGTATATGTTCTGATTTGCTCACCCTAACTTGACTTTATTGTTATATATTTTGAAAAGTTGTTTATGACTATAACCTTCAGCCAGTTTGCACAGGTGTCTTTGTGTCTCAATGCTCTTCAGCATTTTTGAAGTAGATGAAATTACCTTATTTCTTAAAGAAAAATTCCAAATTCAAATCAATCTTTTTCTTTCTGCATTCTATGATCCCATGACAAGAACTTCTTATGGGTAACTTCTTCCAAGTTCTATCTTATTACAGAACTTCTGCTATTCCTTGTTGGCTCTTTGTGGGTCTTACATGAAAGTTATTCTTGTTTTGCTTTTCTGGGTTCACTACTTCCACCATGTATGCTCCCAAACTATCCAAAATTTAAATCCATGTATAATATAATTTTGGTGCTCACCTTCACTCTCAAGTAATAAAAGACTCTCTAGTGAAGGATAAAAGTATGCTCTCAAATGTCAGCAGCGAAAGGGAAAGAATATGACAAGGTACCTCTACAATTTTGCCCCCAAAGAGTGTTCAGTATCCAATAACAGCATGAAATGCTCAAGAAATGCAAACAAAAAATAGCAGGAGTTATGACTAAGGCATTAACATCTTTTGCAATCATAAGAACACCTAAGGAAACTTTTAGCACAGAATAACAGTGTTCCTATTTTCCCTGTCTACAAGGCAGTAAGAACCTTTGCTGTGGAAAAAGATGCACTGTGATGGTGACAGCTCTGTCAAATTCACATAACTTACCTAAAGCGGCTGTGTCTCTGTGTTGTGTAACTGGTATTCCTGCATCTTGAACCAACATTACAGAAAAGGGTTCGCATGAAAGGATAAAGGCCCCGACTCGGTAAATCACGAGCTTCTAAGTAACCTAAAACCAAGCAGCAGCAGAAGACCAGTGACATTGCATTTGCAAAATGTACCATCACATTGTGTTCCCTTGTCCTAAAAAGCCTCTTTGTCACCAGCAAGCAATGAAGTTGTATCAATGTCAGGTGTCTCATTTAAGAAAAACTCAGTCACCACAGAAAATGAGTAACCTCTATGGCAGACTGTGACAACAAGGCACAAGTGACATTTGAGAGCAATTCTGAAAACCTGATTTTCCTGGTAGTAATATTATTGCAGTATCATGTGGTTGCTAGCCTCTCTGCCCGAAGCCATGTGACCTGGATTGGAATATAGACTTCTTCACAAAGTAGTATTTCCTCTTTTCTCACAGGCTTTCATTAGATGAAGGAACAGGTATTCAGCAATGTCTGAACATACATCAATCAATACTGTCTAAACAGCCACTTTTCTCTGTCTCTGGAATTATCCATATCTCTCCATAAAGTAAGTTTATATAGTGCAGGCTAGATTCTCTCCAGATATTTCACTCTACAGATCTAGAATTGTTTTACCAAACTGATTTTTAATGGAGCTAAAGCTGGTTTATCCCCATTTTACATTGGTGAATAACAGAGTAATAAGCTGAATAGATTATAATATCATAAATAATTCTTCTCTAAATGAAATTATATTTTGACAAGATAAAAGCAAGAAGAGCTTTATAAGGTGGAGAGAGTCATATCGAGTTTTGAAGTGTTAAAATAAATGGAGGAATTTAACAAAATATTAATTCTAAATCCCAGGAAGGGGGTAGGGGTAAGGTTCATCTTGTCTAATTGTAGATATCTACCTCTGAGGCAGTCATCTGAACTCCATTACTCAATAGAAAGCAATAAATACAACTAAAACCCAAGTAATCTCCCTTACTCCAAAGCTGATGTTTGAAACTTGTCTTACAAATCAGATCTTTAACTTTGTGTCTCTTTCCCACCTAAATATAACTTGCTCAGATCCCTAGCGGGACAAGATTGAATCCCACTGTAGGACTCTTTCCATTGACTCCACAACATTTAAGTCCCTCCTTCTAGGATATTTTTAGTGTTTGCTAAATAGTTCTACAAGTAGAGGCAACCAAAATAGAACACAGGTGAAACAAAACATACAGTTTTCCTTATATTTTGGGGGCTCCTGGAAGCGGATGGCAGCTAGAATCAAGAAAAGTACACACGGCCACAGTATTTCAGTAAGAGAGAGGACCTGAAAAAGAAAATCAGAACATCATCAGTCTATAGAACATAGGGTTTGGGAACAAATCATTAAAGTTCATATGTCTTTTAATTTAAAATAAAAATATTAACTATCCTCTCTACAAGCACTTAAGGAAAAATAAGATCTTTAAAGCAAGTTAACAACTGACACTCCTATTTGAAATCCTTATAACTTTGCAAAATACCATTCTTTCAGAACAGAAAAGTAGTTTTCATTTCAATTTATAGTGTTTCTAGATACTTTCCTCAGGTCAAGACAGAGACTCTGGCAAGGTGATGACAGTGACCTTCAACTTTCCCATACCTGAGCCTCCTAAGACACCAGCAGCATTGTGCACCTTGCTGCAATTCCTCATGCTCATCTGAGCCCTTCCTGGTGGCATACTTCTTTGCCCTTCCCTGGCTCCCTGGCTGCTGCCATTACACCCTTTCTGTCACCTGCAGTCAAATGCTCTCCAAAAGCTGCCTTCGTCATCTCTAGGAGGGAAGACCAAGGGATACCAAGCTAACAGGCCTGAGGCTGCCCACAGCCACACATCTCATATCCCAGTGTTCCCATTTCCAGGGCCACAATAACAAGGCACACAAGCCAATGTGCCATGGGACTCAGATTTCGAGCGTGTCTTCTCTGAGCAGATTGCACATACACAGTGCACGTTCCTGCCTATGCAGAGAGGACACAAACTCCCAAACAGATTGGAGGGAAGAAGAAACACAAAGAAAAGGAATTGTCTCAGTTTTCAGCAGCAGAAAGGAAGAAATTGCCATTCAGCCAAGTTTCAAAAGACTTCTAGATTCACTGATACAGCATTAGGAAAGTGTGAAAGGGGACTTGGTAATAGAAACACAGTGGAAAAGACAGCCACGCTGAAGATCTCCCACTAGAGGCTGTTAACTTCTCTGGATCATACTGGGGATTTTATTTCTCACCTGTCAGAGTTGAACCAAATCCCATCAAGGAAGTGATTCCTAAACTTGGGCATGTCAGAAAAATGCCTAAGACCCATAACATAATGCTTAAGAACAAAATCCAGTGGCAGAGTCTTCCCTGTGGAGAAGGACATCTGTACTGAGCACGAGACAAGGAACTAAAGATTTCCTGGAATTTAGGGAAATTGCCGTTTATCTAAACTGATCACACTCAATACAAGAGCCAACCTAATAAAAGTGAAGATGGTACTTTCAATCTTTTAGGGATCAGCAAGGGCCGGCTGCTCCCCAGGGTGCAGGGATCTGTGTGTAACAGTGCCACCCAGCAGGGCAGGTGACCCATCCCACGGACCCCAGAAGGGGAGCAGGGCAAAACCTGCTTTTACAGCTAGCCTCAACCAGGAGTCCAGATCCTCAGTCAGTGTCACAGCAGGTCAAGCCAAAGAGTGGCCAAGCACAGGGGCTGAGCTGGAGAGCGGTATCCCTCCAGTTTATCCCAGGCAGGAGCAGAGGGCACAGAAGCCCCATTTCGGCTGGGCCTTGAGCCCCGCTGAGGCTGCTCAGAGCCATTAAACTTAGCAGAGGCCCAGAACCCTGGCAGCATCCTCCCCTCCTTGGCATATTTATCCCCATTCCTCCTGTCTGGAGTCAGATGGAGGGCCTTGCTGTGGAGCAGAGCCATTGCTGCAGAGTGTCCACGGCCTCTCTGTGGGGAATGGAGCCAGCTGCAGCAGCTGAGGGAAGGGGCACAGCAGCTGAGGGAAGGGGCACAGCAGCTGAGGGAAGGGGCACAGCAGAAGAGACTTGGAGGGGATGTCACCAGGCTGCCCAGGAGGGGTTGGAAAGGGTCCAGCTGTCCCTGGGGGCACATACCACCACCACCACCACCACAACAGCCCACAGTCAGTGTCTGGGGGAAGGTCCCACAAGAAGTTCAGGTGAGTGGTAGGAGACCAGAGCTCGAGGGGTTTATAGGGGAAGGCCCTGGACAGCCACAGGCTGGGCTTCCTGGTGCCACCTCAGGGCTCAGGGCAAGCCCAGCTGGCAGCCAGGGCTCAGCGCCAGCCAGCTGCTCCCTGAAGGGCAGAGAGCCAGGCACGGTGCCAGGGCAGCAGGGCCCTTGTCAGGAAGGGCCTGCCTGGCAGTGGCCTGGCAAGGCAACAGGCTCTGCTGGGAGCCTGGATCTCCTGGAGAGCCGGGCTAAGGCTGAGCCAGGAAGCCAGCCTGCAACAAGGGTCAAACACAGCCCTGCCATCTCTGGCTTAGTCCATGCGAGGAGGGTACAACTTGGACAGAGACTGCTGCTCCTGCTGACAGGAATTTGGGATAAGAACTGAGAAGGCAGCTGCAGAGGCAAGAACAACAGGTGGGAGGACTCAATGAATCACCAGCATGCTGCAGACATTAAGTATGCAAAATTGATCTTAATGAGTAAGTTAGTTGTTGTAAACATGGGAAAGTAATGCTGCTGTATAAAGCTTACTTGTGTTCAAATGGGAAAAGTGCCCATAGAAGGTCCAAAGTAAGAGCATTTGTGAGATTGCAGGATTGCAGTCCTTGTGCAGCTGCTTTGCCCAGGCACTGAGGAGCCCTGGAGCCTGAGAGCTCTTGACATTCTGGAGAGATGAACCTGGGCAGAATGGTGAGTTTTGGTAACAGAGATTTAGGACCCAGCTGATTTTAATTCCAATTGTCCTCCAAATTAGGGCATCAGAATTTGGGAATCACATTTCATCCTTCACCTAGCTACAAATTTGGATGGTAATAAACATTATTTAAACAATAGTTAAGAAATGCAGCGATGGAAAACTAAAGTAGTATATTTGCCTGGTAGCGTGTACCTCCCAAGCTTCTAGAATCTGTAGTTCTAAAGTAAAAGCTTCTGAAAACAGAAATGAGAATGTGTCTTTGGCACAACTGCAATTTCAAACTCTAACAAATGTCCAAACATACAAAGGAACCTGTCCTGCCTTTGAACCATGTTGATAGAAGGTGCTGATGCCAATCTGAATTTTAGCCAAAAGACCTGTTCCTTACAGAACTCCTAACATCTGTCACAGCCCCTTCACCCTTCACTGTGTAATATCAACTAATACCACATGGCACTCATGACACTTGGTTAGTTCAACAGCCCTCACTTGTCTTCCAGCCCTAACTGCTGTTAAATAACGGTGAAGAGAAAATTGTCTTACACAGACAGATCTACATGATATAGAACAGAGCTGAAGCACATCAGATCTTTCAGGAGAAAGATCTTCTCTCTTCAGATTCACAAAGGTCTGACCACCTCCACATAGCTGGACGATGCACCCAGATTTCTCCTCCAGTAACCGCAGATGGAGCACCTTTACAGCTCAGTGTTTGCACAACAGCACACAAGGAGGTTTTGCAAGTTACCCAGGGCAGCTTCTGCCACTCAACAGACAGAATTAAGTTTGTTTTGGATGACCCTTGTAATTCCTGGCTTGGAGAAGTCTGCCTCTCAGTGACTTCTCTATTCAGGAAAGCTACCAATTAGACAAACCTAAAACTTACATGAATTAAGATTTTTTTACTTCAGAAATATATGAGGGAACACTACACAGAACTAGAGGAGAAATATATCTACATGCAGGAAAACAGGAGATACGGAGAAGCCACTTGATGCACACCGATTGAACATACAGAAGTGCTCAGGCATGGGGAAGAATATGACCTACAACATCCTTCCCCCAAAAGTATATTTTGTATTAAAAAACGTCGCTTTCAATAATTTGGGGAAGAAATTCCTCTCTAAATCACAATTTTATTGAGGCTAAATATTTCTGAAACTGAAAACTATGTCTTTATTTAATTGAAATAATCCTGCCCAAAGCAGCCAACATGCTTCACTGCAAATCCCCAGATCATTACAGACAAGTGAAATCAGTGTGAAACTATTAATTTAAGTGACCTTTTTTTTCCCCACAAAAATGTTCTCTCACTTGAGAAAATTCACTTTCTTCTATCCTAAAAAATCATTTCAATCACAGTAAAGGTGAAAGACATCTCATATCTAATTTTCATCATTTTAATTTTGATGTCTGTTGAAGTAGCTGACACATTCTTGTGCATATTGGAATTTGAAAGGTTAATTTAGGCTTTGGAGAGAAGATTAGAAAGGCAATTTAGAAGTTTATACAATTTTAATACACAATACATTCCCTGTATCTAGCCTTTGATCACAGTCATGCAAGCGTTCTTACATTACCTATAAGCACCTGTAATGTGAAGAAAATTGATTTTCCCCCTTTCCACTGCTACCAGCACTGCTAGTATCTAATGTTAATTAAAAGATAAGCAGTGGCTCTTCAAAACTTTTATGAGATTTCTGTCTCATTTGCAAATTGGGGAGCATTGCTGTATTCAACCATTTTAGAATTAAAACAACATGTTGTTCTCTATTTGTGTTTTCAACAATTAGGTGACAAAAGGCAAAACAAGAACCACTTGCAGCCAGCCTCTCCTTAACAATCTGCAGTGAAAAGGGAAAATCAACAGATACACTCTTTCCAACAGATACTAAAAAATTTAAAATAGTCTTTCTTTAATCATTTCCAAACACTCACCGGTTGCCTCACACGGCAGAGCCAATTTTTCCAAAACAGAGCCTTGAATTGGTGTACAGCGTGCCCCATATCTTCTTTTCTTTCCTTCATCCACTTGCAGAGTGGCTTCTTAGGGACTTTCTAACTCAGAATCATCTCACCAAGCAGTCCAAACGTATTATTCAGAAGCTGATTAATTCCAGCACTAGTGAATAGTGCAAGAGATTTGCCTGCTTCCTGAGAAAAGATGAGATTATGTTTCTGCCTCTTGTTTTGCTTTCGCTGAGGAATCTCATCTTTCTGTTTTTCTTCTCAGTGCAATGAACAGTAAGGGGACGGGTTTATATAAATGCCTTCAGGCTGCTTTATTCCACAGCATACATTCTGCACTTGTTTCTACTTTTCTGGAATAAAATTGGATGCAAACAATGAGGACAGGGGGAAAGAATTTGTAACGCACATTTGTCTTTTTCCTAAGTTTTGTGACTTTTTGTCACTTCAGTGTTTATGTCAGTTTGTTTGCAGATGCTTATAATTTTGGAAAAAAAGAACAGTAGGAAAATAAATAGGAAAATAACACTGTTTCCCCACTTGGCCCTAAAAATGTCAGTATGTTTCTAGAACACCCTTATAAGTAAACATCTAGCCCTGCAGTGCTCCCATTGCATCATCCTACGACTGTTAAATTTTCTCTTATGGAGGGTGTGTTTGACATTTCATCCTCCTTTACCTACATAGAGGTGGAATATTCCAACAATAGAAAACTATGTTAATTAATTGCCACATGCCACCTGGGATGAAAATCAGTCTTACAGCAGCAGTTCCTTCAGCAAAGAGGTGGGAGAGCAATTCCTTCTGCAGAAGGGGAGCCCGTGACGACCTGTGGTAGCAGAGGGAGACCCAGCAGTAATCTGGTGGTGCAGGGGATGACCACCCTACCCACCAGGAATGCCACTGTGAGCAGAGGAGTAAACTTTCTGTTTGTTTTGTTCTACACAAATGAATTGCCTAAGAATCTAATCCCCAAAAGTTCTCTCTATGGACAATAGAGACACATAATACAACCATTATATAAGGTAATTCCAACCACCTGGAATCTGAGTCATGATTCACACACACACATACATAGGACAGCACCATGCCTGAACAAATATTCTTTATTTCTTATTATTGATGAGTAAATTGCATCATTGCACTTTCTGCACACGTATTCCTGTTGAATGAAAGATATATCCTAACATTCACAGGTATTTTTTCCCATTAAGAGTAAAATCTCCCAAAATATAAAAACTTTTTGGATACAGAAGTTGTCAAAGAGGAATCCAACTTCCATTAGATTTAAGCCACGGCAGCAATTTAAAAAGTTAATAAATCTGATACTTATGCAACGAACAACTGCACATCTGCAGGTCTGATTAGTTGTGCCGGTTTCCACGGGATGAGGATCAGCTACTGTTGAGTGCCTTAGCTTCCCTTTCCCAGGCTTTAGATTTGGGTCGCCCAGCAGCAGTTTTGGCCCTTCAGAGCACACTGTAAACTTAGTTACCCACTTCCTGGGAAACTGACTTATTAGTCTGTTAAAATGTCTGTATTTGAAATGGTGAAAATTTCTGTTTTAATTTTTACCTTTTCCATATGTTCAAGGAATAGAGAAAAAAACAGACTAAGTAGGTGTCATGAATTCATCAGTTTTACATACCGGTCAAAATCACCTCCCAAAAAGCAGAAATCATAGATGAAGTCACGGCAGAATACAACTAGCTAAAAAACTTTATTTCTCAAATATGATGGGATTTCCTTTTATATTCTCTGCTCTGAGACTGAAAAATTAGTGAAGGAATAATTTGGTTCAAATAGAAATGTGAAAGTCCTTAGGACATACTAAAAAACTCAATAGTTTAGTGTTTACCTGAATGACGTTAAGCACATTTGTACCTCTGAGGCAGGATTAACTAATACCTTACCAAGGAGCTCCACTTCACACTTGGATGGCACTTCTGCTTTTAGTAAAGCAGTGCTAAAACCCCTACTAGTTCAGAGTATGGACAGTCATTTTTCTTGCTAGGATCAAAGGTGACATTCAGAGATAGCAGTGATACATATTCTGTGTATAGCAGAAGTATGCATTTTTAAATAAATATTTTTCAGAAACTGAAATTGAAATACTGTTAATTGTTAATATGTGTGGGATTGCAAAGTCATTCTGGAAAGCCAGGGAGCAGAATCTATAAAATGTGACTTGTAGGAAATTATAAATTACCCAGTATAATGAATTACAAGCAGTTACTTATCAAAGCAACTGATACGGAAGACAGTTCCTGTCTGTAAGTGTGTGAGATAAAGCAGCTCACATGAAGCATTTGCCAAATTATTTCGAACAAGTCTTTCTGCAAAATCTCTGCTCATCTGACTGTGATATGTGTAATTTATTATGCTCTATATAATTACATTCTCATAAATGTGGCATTCTATTTTTTAATGCTAAACAGATTTTCATGGTAACAGGAACCAACTATTTTGTATGCAATTAGTGTCCAGTACTAATGAAATACTGACTCTCTATTTTACTATATGCTACACTCAATAGACAAACACCTTTCACCGTCAAGTTGCATTGACTTAATTTGTCTTCTTACTTCACTGTGTTTTCCTATTCAAATCCATTCTTACCTAGTTTGGTGTCTTCCAGTAGCAGACTTGTTTCTTCTAGAATGAAATTTAAGAAAGTAAAAGATATCCCATGAACATTCCACCAAGAACAATCGCTGCGGTGACATTCTGGGAAATTACTTCTAAAAGTAATTTTAGAAGACACAGATTGTATAAGCTTGATTGTATTATTTTGAATGTCATGGAAATATGAGAATTATTAAATCAAACCATCACCCCCCACTCCCAAACCAGACCCTTGTCACAAAAGATATGATACTATGAAAATGAAGCACAGAGGCAGGAAAATCAAAGGAGTACTGAATATTTTTGGAAAGATGTATCAGCTGTATTGCTGCCATCCTGGAAACTCTTTAGGATTCCTAGGTTTCATCAGGACAGCACCAAGCAGTATCCTGTGCAAGTACCAGCCTTAGATATCTATATGAGCTATATAATTATTTCACTATAAACAACAGGTAATAGCTATATTAACTGAATGCTTTCAGGGCTCCTTGACGAAGTGGCTGTAGTCAACAGCAACATCTTGAGTATTGCAGGGCAAATTAGAAAGCCATGGATTTCATCATGCGCTCCACTCACTCCTTCTGGAATGAAAAAAACCAGGCTCAGAATTGGGTCTTTGAGTAAGGACAAGACAGAGTGACCTGCCCTTTTTTTGCTTCTGCTTAGCTTTAGCAGTCTTTAACTCAGTTTTAACTTAAAACTTTACTTTTATAATATACAAGTTATCCAAAATCACTGGGGCTGAAAAGGCAAAAAACTTCCTGCCAGCATCCAGCTCTGCTTTTAAAACTTGACTGCTTTATAATATCATACTATCAACACCCCACATCTAGCCTATAGTTTTAATACAATGTAATTACAGTAGGCTGGCAAGCACTTTCAAAGAAACATAATTTTACTTGTTAAATAGGTTAAAGCCCGGGAGCCAAAAATATGGTTTGGTATAGACAGGAATGCAGTCAAATTATGTGAGAATATGGCTGGGAATCTGGCAAACTAACCCATTTTCCTATCATCACCCACCACTTCCTTCACAAGGTTTATTGAGTGATCACAAGGCTTTCCTTTTAACATTAATAGGAGTATGATTTGTAAATATTTATATGTGCCAGACCTGTGTTCAGACAAAGTGCCTGCAGGATGACATCAATTAATAGCATCTTTCCTGGGAGACACTTCCTGTGTGCAGAGTTAGGCCTTGATGAAAAATGTTAGTTGTAGGCAAGGTCAAATAATGGGGCTGATTAAAATGGAGCTATGTGTTAAACCAACAAAACAGACCCAATCTCCCAAGGAGGTTGGTAGTTTGTTTGAGCTTCTTGGGAGCTCTAGGAAGTTTACTCTTGTAAAATGACAGATTGATAGCAAATTGAAAATTTTCTCATAGTTACAAGCTCAGTGCCAACAAGAAACGTCTGGAATCAGGCTCACGTGTCGTGTAAAAACAGCTCGTCTGTCTTTTGCTGCTGCTTCACTTTGTTTGTAGCCCAAGCAAAAAGCACTGTACCTGTCAGCATTACTCTCTTTTCTATTATTGTACCACAGAGTTTCAGATTTAATGTTGTTCTGTTCAGTGACCTCCTTTCTCTTCAGCAGAAGTCTTTTTGGACTTGTAATTTAACCCATACTCTGGAGTATAATATTAAATGGTAATTATTTTACGAAGATAAAACATGACTTTTAGTCATTCAAAGACTGAGAAACTTTCAGGGAAAGCAAACCTCAACATCTTGTAGCAAACCATAATAGTGACATCAAATCACATTATTGTGCCTTTTTGTATTCAGTTGTTGCAGGCAGATCCAATCCTCAAAGCCCAGTTTGCTGCTTTGGTTTCTTTCACCTGTCTTGTCAATGTAAATGAAAAACATCCCTGATTCAACCACATAAACATTTTATTTAGGAGTCTATCTTGAGATCCAGACTTGAAAAAATCCAGTTCTGTTACACAATGCACTGAAAATCCTTTACAAAGAAGAATGTTAAAAAAAAAAGTTGCTTATTACGTGTATATATTTTCAAGAAACACTGAAATAATCAAATTATTTCACTTGGTTTTTAAAGGACAGATAAAAAACATTTGTTGTCTAACCACTTTTGGACATAGGTCATTCCAAAATGTTTCTTTTCAGGATTTCTCACACCTTCCATTAGAGAAAATCCTTCTCTGAAATATATCAAGATGCCAAAACTAAAAATCCATTCCTTCAAGTCACTATATCTGAGTTACTGCACTTTTTCAGTCTCTTGCAAATGTAAAACCATTGCATGATAGCCTGTCTTCATTATGATCTCAACCATTTCTTCTACAAAATGGAGGAATAAGCTAGAACACCATGAATCACAGAACAAACTATTGGTAGAAACCACTTTTTTCTCCCTTCCTGCTTCCAGTCTATTAATATCTTCTGCCTTCCTTCTTTGCTTTTATCCTTTCTGATCTCTGGATTAAATTGATTGCATAGTGTTTTGCTAGATGCTGGATCGCACAGAGAACCATAGTAGGCCCTTGATTTGAAAAGGATTTCTGGAGTTTCCAGGATTTGTAAATCTACCAGGAGACAATGCACTACGTAATACTGAACATATATGTAATACCATATATGTTTTTTAAAATATCACCACTCTAAATCCTGATTCATATTCTACAGAAAGAATGAGAATGGCCGATACTGAACAATTAACTTGCATATAAAACCTGTAAATATTGTGTAACTCTCTGTAAAACCTACAGGAAAGTAACTTCACAGCCGGATGCACACAAGTGACTCATTTCTTTATCTCCCTGTCCAGTCACAGTCATAAGGGAAAATACAATTGTTCTTATCAGGGTAACATTCTAGCAAGTTTCCTCTGAAGTTAGGAAAGGTACTTTATTGCATGTCAGATGTGTCTGCAGAGTGACCTCTTGCATTAGGAATACAGCATCAGAGGATGGGGAACAGCAGAAACAGGAGGATACTTGGTATCCTTTGAATTCCAGTTTTAAGCTTTCATACACCCCTTCACTCCAACTGGTGGGAAGCACAGAAGCAAAATATTTTAGCAGAAAGAAATGTACAGTGTCCTAAGGAACAGTGGGAAGGAGGAAGGACACACAGGCAAAAGCTGAATGGCTCATCTTCCAGAGGCTTCTGCCAGGGTTTTGGCAATTGATTTAACACAATAGTTGCCTCACCCCATGAATGCATGACCCTTAGCGCCAGCTCGGCCAGGCCACAAGACCATTTATATTTTAGCATCTAGCACAGAAGAGTTTTCATATTAGCTCTCAAAATAGAGGTGCCTACATTATAGGACTCTAAATACAAAAACTTTGGTTTCATGTGACAGCACACACTGTGAAAATAATTCAAGAAATTCTTTTTACCAAGTTTCCAGATTCTTTCTGTCCTTCCTTTAAAAAGACAAATCACATCATTTTAGATTCACACCCCCAGAACAACTGTAGTAATATGCTTCCCCAGAGCTTCACAGAGTCACATTAGGTGTTTGTCTTCCAGGTAAAGCATTTTTTCTTCTCTTTAGGTACTTCTTGTTAAGTGTTTCTTATACAACAACAAACTCTGTCCTCCAAACAATACTGGTCAATTTGGTATAAGACTTCCTTCACCACAGAGTGCAGAATGCACTGAAGTGATCTCGTTTTTACCTCCTTGTTACTGTTTCGAGAACAGGACCTTGAAGAGAAAAGATGTGCTTTGTTGCATGTTTCCCAAAGGATCTCACAGACTTCATGCAATGCCTAGGCAAGCAGCAGGCATAATTAAACACAGATTTTTTTAATTTATTTATTCATTTTTAAATACAAGAAAAACAATTCAAACAAAATGTGGAGCCATTCCCACCTCTCTCCTTCCCTTAACCTTAGGGAAAAAAAGATTTTCTCTGAAAAATTACATTCACTGTATATCCTGAGCATAAATGAGAAAATGTGGGTTTAAAATTAAAAGAAAAATAAATTGTAACTTTCTAAATTGTAACTTTACTAATATGTTTTCCAGCTGAAAAAAATCATCAAATTTAAGGAGACTGATCCTCATTGGCAGCTTTCTGTTCAGGAGTCATCCTTGCTTTTTTAATGTTTTCATCGCATTGCTTCCAGGCTCTGTCACTTGATGAACGTGCCTACTACTAACATCATTCTCTTACAGTTCTAACACTTGTGCTTGTTAACAGCATTGCAGACTACAATCCTCACAAAGAAAATCTCATTTTGCTGGGTCAGCCACAGCTGTTCTGAGAGCTTATTCAGACCTTTTGACCTGTGACCCCTGCTAGGACTGGACCCTCCCCCACTGCAGTAGAAAGTAGGAAAAGTAAAAAAAAAGAAAAATAGATAAACACATTTTCTTTAGCTGACCACGTATTTACATTCAAACCACAGCAGCAAAGCAGCAATGAGTATGATTTAAAAAAAAAACCAAACACTTAGGCCACTGTTAGTGGAAAAAACTGCAGTTGCAGAAGGGGTTTTGATGGCATGTACCATGAAGAGGTATTCTCCAGTTCTTCATAAGAACTGGGCACTGTTGCAACAGTGAGTGTTACATCCTGAGAATGGAGATGAATACTAATTTAAAAAACCAAAGAAACAAAGTAAAAGGAAGAAAAAAAAAGGGCTGCCATAATACAGGCCTGTGAACATGCTGTACATCTCCAGAATGCCTTTGGTTCCTCTTCATAAGCAGAAGCCTTGCTTCAGGAAGAGATTGCTAGTACTTCAATGCAAAATTACTTAATGTATAAATATTTCCTGTGTATTGATTCAATTCTTTAGTTAAAATATTGCTGGATCGGTATCTAGGCAGTACAGCTATTCAATAGCTCAGTGTCAAGTCCTTAATGCTTAGAAAATTCAGTCCCACATTTTGCAATTTCATGAAATTTTAATGTATGAAAATAGTATTGTTTATTTGTCAAAGTCTGCAAAAAAATAAACTGCATTCACTTTCAGTTTTCTTTATAAGTGAAGCAACAAAGACAATTATACCTTATATAATTTTTTTATAACAACAAGAAAATTATTAGCATTTTTAAATTAATTTGCTGGTATGCACGTACTTGGCAATAAAGTTTGACTCTCTCTCTAGCTTTTCTTCTACAAGAGAGATAAGGCTTTTTCATGTATTATCACCGGCTTGTCCTTCACAACGGACCCACTTTCACAAAAAAGTGAGTTTTATATCCAACAATGCATAACTAAGCAAAACTTAACTGAAGTCCATTCAGCACATTCAGTTCCCAAAGAACAGTGACATAAATGATTAACTTCCACGGACACACGGAATGCTGTAAGTTATTCTGAGGCAAAAGAACTGTAATACACAGAAGTCATAACCATGACTGGATCTGTACAAAGGCCTTCTCCTTCTCTAAAACAAAGATGGATATTTCATACTTTCCCAAGACTTTTCTTAATGAAATACCCCACTAACTTCTGCGGCCTCTGCTGGTACTCCACAAGGACATCATGTGAGCTGCTGATTTGATCCCCTTCGAGCCGATTCAGAAGAGTGACACACACTACAGCAGCTAGAAATTAAAAGACAGCATTAGTTAGGAATGACACTCTTGTATTTTACAGTCCAAAAGCATAAAAATTTGAACAAATCACTAAAAGAACAGAAATGCAAGAGAAAACAAAACCCAAAAAAGGGTGTGCAGTATCATAGGATGCTAGGGGACTAGCATGATGTGGATGATACAAGGTAGAAACAGTCTAAGAGAACTGATTGCTACACTAATAAAGCCAGAGCTCTCAGGCTGCTGCAGATACTTATTGCTAAAATATGATTCTTATGTTTTCCTTGATAGAAAGTATATTTCATAAGTACCCAGGACGGGACTGGTAGGAAGTGACCTGACACACTGTTCTAGCAGAGCTAGTTACGGTCCTCCACTGAGTGCCTGTGCTGTACGTGCCATCCCTCAGGAAGCAGCAGATAAACTGCCTCCACATTCACGGACAGGGAACACTGCAAGCACATGAGGACCCCAAGGTTCGTCTCAGCTTCATCTGCTGCCTTTTGGTAATCAGACCCCAGAAGCAAAATCCGTCCTTTCACTCAGGCTCAGGTCTATCTCTCAGCCCTATAACTCTGCTCTGTCTGGGGTTTCTGCCACTGGCAATTTGCAGAACACAGACAGTAAATACGCATTACAGACCTACAAAGCAGAGACAGAAAAAGGCCTCCTGAATTGCTCAGGGATAGTACTGATTGGGTTTTTAATCCCTTTCAAGCCAGTAAGAACTGAGGGTGTTTGTTATAACCATTGGCCTTTTTGCTTATATTTCTTCATTTTGTCCTCCTTGAGCTTAAAGGAGTTTTAGAAACATCAGTGTTTTAAATTGGCATATTACTTGCTGAGGAATAGAGAAGACAGTTAATATGGTAAGAAGAAAGACACTGTATTACATGATTTGTAACTGCTCTTTTTTACTTAGCCTGCGTAAAAAAAAATTAAAACTCATTTCATGATTTGGAATGGTTTATTCATGATGCTACTAAAAATCCTCAACTGTTTAATAATCATAGTCTTAATTCTACAGAAAATAATTATATGTTCCACTTGATATGAAAGCATAGAAAGTGAGTATAGTTTTATATATATATATCTGAGAATCACCTGATTGCTTAAACTAAGCAGTTGCTTTCTGTAAACTTCAAAAGCTAACTGGAGAAAACAAATGAATGCCATAGGGTAATTAGGTACTTTAATGATTTACATGGTTGCTGTGGGCTGGAATAGCAAATGACAGAAATAAACTGTGTAAAAACTGTGTGAGGAAGTGTGATAAGTTGTGACAGAACTGACAGAAATCAAAAAATTGTAGCAACAAAACTATATTCAGAATTATCTTATATATATATATGCAGAAGGTATGTTAACATTCATCTGCAGTTTTTAGCCACAAACCCGCTAGCAATACAGAAGATTTCCTATAGCTTGGATAAAGTTAGTTTACCTTTGACACCGCTGAGATTACACATTGCGGCAAATACAGAAGACTCCATCTCGATGTTTCTAACACCAGACTCATAAGCATTCTTCAAATATTGCAGTTTTTCTTCTTCATCATATAGGCAGATTGCACCATCCAACCTGCCCTGTCCTAGAAAGTAATTTTGTGGAACATTTCAGAGTGATGAAGTCACAGAGCAAATTCAATTTTGAAAACACCCAGTTATTACAGTTTCCTCCATACAGTGTTCAGCTTTTACTACTACTCTTTATTTTTGTGCACAAGACAAATAGGACAAAGTGATTCTTAGCTACTGCTAGAGCGCACACATATTACTTGTATTTTTTATAATGTAATTCATGGTAATTTAATTGGTCTTTTTCAGCTTCAATTCTCAAATTCATAAACAGAAAAATGTACGTAGTACATTCCCACATGTACAGCAAGAATCAAAATTCCACAAGAAACTTTAAATTGTATGGAAGTGCTGCATTTTTGATACATTTAATCACTGTCTAAAAAAACTACCAGGCTTGAAAATGCTTTCCTGTTTCTACCTTAAAAGGATGAACATTTTATTACTTACAGACTTTCTAAGGCAAGAGATGAAGAGTCTCTTAAGCCAACTGCTAATATTATTGTAAATTTTTGGGAAAATTTTTACTCAGATTATTCAAGAATATCACCTACAGACAAGATAGCAGCAGGTTAAGTACAGTAAAGTTAAATTACACTGTATTTCACTCAGTATCTTCTTGGGTTCAGGAGATGTACACCTAACTTAATGCCCTCGATCCTGTTCTCAGCTTTTGCTGTATGAGTTGAAAACATCCCTGACATTATTTTTAGTGTTGCTTGCACCTGTGGTTGGTGCCTGAGATACACGAACTGACAGTGTGTGCTTCTGCCCAAGCTGAAGCACTGTGATGAAGATCATTTGTCACCTACTCAGCAACAGACAGAGAAAGTGGGATCAGGTGCCACTTACACTCTGTTCTCACAAGGTTTGGAAGATATTTCTGAACGAACATCTAGATTTGGGAGATCAGAAAAGCACCTGAACGTCTGCATGTTTATCCAAAATAGGCCTCGCAGGTTTGCGCCTCCTACATAGCAGCACTTTGACACAACTCAGAAAAATACTATTTTTGGTTGTCTGATCACTGCTTTGCTCAAAATGAAACAAGTTGCAACCCTTTTTTCAGAAAATATTTACTTTAGGTACTTAACTAGTGCAAAGAAAACCAACCCTAAAACCAGTCACAAATAACACCCACTCCTCTAATCCCCTGGGATGCTTCAATAAATCACATAAATTTTGTGACAAATATACCTGACAGGTACATGAGAAGTGTATAGTAGACTGCATGTACTTCAGAGCATCTATTAAAGCTGGGGAGAAATCTCCACAAAATTAGAAGTTTGATACAGCAAACTGCTAAGTACAATGCTTGACTTTATGTAGACGAAAAATAGCTTAGTTGTGATTTGTGAGACAAGCCAGAGTAGAGAATGACATATGTTAGTGAACTGGAAGCTTAATGGTAATATATTATCCAATGTTTATCTGTTGCTGCTTACTAACTCTTCTGTTAGTCTATCACCAGCCTTACCTTCATAGAAATCCAAAGTGCACATGGTGTTTCCAATGACTGTATTGAACTGACCAATTTCTTTACTGCACTGCATCAGCTCCTTAGCCAGCTGTTCATTCAGGTTGGTGCTGCGAACCACTGTCTTTCCCAGAACAACCTGTTCCAACTGAGGTTTGAAGGTGGCATCTACAGACTGCCTAGTTATAACCACTGAGCCTGGCTCCAGACCTGCAGCAAAAGGAAATAGATAATAGCTTCACAATGCTGTTAAAAATTTGTTTCCAGATGTATAAAATGTACATCTTGACCCAGCCTGCTTCTTTTAAAGGTGGCAATTTTGTCTCTGAATTTACCAAGACAATTTTTTGTCCACACCTAGCTGCTTCAGTTTACTATTACAAATAATTTCTGAAAGAATGAAATTTTTGCTGTTTCATTATTTGTTCTTTCTTATATCACATTTTCCATACAGGACAGGAATGTCCTTCTTCTCACATTGTCAGATCGTTAGGTGCATTTTCCCTATGCAAAAGCAGATGTTACCTTTACTTTCAAAACTACGGAAGAAAAATTATGCATCTCCTGTGGAAAACTGTTCTGACCATTAATCTCTTACATGCAGAGAGATGCTTTACTCTCCTGCAAAAATACTTTGGTTTGCCAAAAGAAAGAAAGAAATCAAGAGGGGAAATACCTATTCCACCAGACGTGCCAATGCGAATGATGGTTATGTCGGAACACTTGGCATGATACAACAGTTTGATCAGCTCATGCAACATGATTGAAATAGAAGGAATGCCCATACCGTGCTGAAAAGGAAGCATAAATTAATATTCCACATTCACATAAACAATACAAAATATATACGGAAGAAGGAGCTGGACATTATCTCCTTCCTGTTTTCCCAAATGCCACCTAACTCACTCCCACAAAACCCCCAACATCTGGGCCTACAGAAAGATACTGAAAGAGCCTACAAATAGACTCCCACTGTCTTTGACAGACTGTAGATGAAATACAGTATTTCTAAAAATCATGAATTACAGAACATTTACATTCTCAGAAGTATAAAGAGTGTCCTTTCCCAACAGCTGACTGATGCACTTCATCATGGAGCATTTCCTAAACACAAGGAAAACCCCATTCTGATTTTTCACCAACCTGAAGTGGTAGAGAACAGTTAAACTAATTTTTTTCAAAACACAGACATCACGGTTCAGTCTTGACATTCAGCAAATGTAAGTCCACATTAGCTTGCACAATATTATGATAATTAAAGCTCACAAGAAAGGGTGTGAAATAATACTACAGTTTTGCAACTGCAATCGAAGCATGTAATTCCATCTACAAATTAAAGCTACAAATTTCTTTAAAATGCATACATGAGTTGGCAGCATCAGTCCCATGGAATGCTACTCTTAAGCACATTTGACAGTGCTGTTGCAGAAACATAGCTCTGGGTGTGATACAGACATTTTTTCCAATACCGCATGTGCGCCAAGTGACCTTTTTTCCCCATTTTCCAGGGTACAGAACAGGGATGAGGCAACAGTAACTGCTCAAAAAATCTATAAGGCCATTCCTGCAACACCTCAGTGGTACACTGAGGAAAAAGGATGCAAGAAGGAGGAAAGGTATTGGAGATTTTCCCTCTTACAAAAAAGGGCTAAAAAGGAATCCTTAATTAGCTAACTGCACTATTTTGAGCAGCCTGATTCAGTCTGTGAAGTATTTAAAAGAAACATGCATTCAAATTTTCTGCTTTGAGCAGCATCAAAACTGAACTGTGTCCTGTGTCAGACGAGGGGAAGTACTTACACTGACGGACAAAACAGGCCCCACTTTGTACATTGCGTAGCGGTCGGTGCCTGCGCAGATATTGGGGTAGTCACATCCAGGGCTCCCGAGCCCCAGCTCCTCCGCTATGTAGGTGATAAAAGCTTTCATCCGGGAAGGACTTCCTCCAACACACACAAACTGGGGTGGACAGTGTTCAACAAAACAAAATCAATTGCATGATTCCGTATGTCAAAGAACATGCAAAGAACATGAGCATGCAAACCCCTTCAGGTAGTGCAAATTTATTCCCAAATATGGTGCTTCTCATAATCATTCTAAAATGCCATGAAGAAGAATTACAGAAAAAAAACCCCAACTGTCTGTACAGCACTCAAATGCCTTCATCCTGTTTAAACTAATGAAAGACAAATATTGACATGAAGACCTGACAAACAGAAGTTCTATCTGAATAGAGCCTACAGCGCTTGCCTTTTTACTGGATGAAAAGAGATAGTCAAAAACAATTATGTCCTGCTTTGTTGGATACTGAAAGTGACAAGAACCTACAAAATTTTTCCCCCTTTGCGTGTACTCCTCAGTCACTGGTAGGCTGACACATTTAGTCTTATGCTGAAGACAGCTACACTTTCACCTTCTGCAGAAAAGCTCAGGCTTGCTGAACAAAGCACAGCATCTTACCTTTACATCCCCAAACAATGTCGGAAAATCATGGGTACCGGTCCCAAGAGCAAAATGGTACAGGATGTCTTCTTTCATTTTCTCCAGGTGAGGGTTGCAGAGATGAATAAAATTCTCTCTGCCAAGACAGCAGCATTGTGAAACATACAGAATATATACAAACTCTTACATTGAACAGATGACAATTCTTCAAAGTCAAGCAGTCAAAAGTTGGGAAATGCCACATGTACAAATGCCAGCACTACCTTATTTTCGTTCCTTGTGCATTGTGCAAAGAAACCCTAAATTTCATAACTGCTTTACGTCTTATAAAATATCACATATGACATTTCATATTCCATTCATTGCACAAGATGAGATTGCTGAAGAAAAGCCCAGATGTTCAGATGCATTTGCAACAGTGCAAATGTTATCTCAAACAGTATGAAAGCTGTGAACCAGAATGGGTCTTTATGGCGAGCAGAACAATGGGAGCAGGACCAGGGAATATTCAGTAGACCACCTTACTACAAAGGCAATCTATAGCAAAGCTGAAAAGCAAACTTGACCTCTGTTTTGACTGAAACTCCGCCAGCCACCCAAGAAGGATGGGATGATTTGGGCTTTTATAGACAAGCACAAACTAGATTTCTGGCAATTTGTCTTACTCTGTCATACAGACAGGAGAAAAAAAACCCTATGACATGAAACTGATAACAAGGGTACAGAGGATCTGAAATAAGAAAGAGAAAAGTCAAAATTTGAAGCAAGGAGAAAACCATAGAAGTGAAAAAAGATTCAAGCAAAAGGAAAAAGATAGAAAGAGGTAAAAAGAATTCACTTCTTCCTGAGTGTTTCTTGTAAAGAAATGATACATCTTAAAAGAAAAATAAAAATTAATCTGTCTGAAGAGACAGGAAATGACAGGGCAAGGAGGGAAACCTGAACTACTTGGCCTGTGAGATCACCTTCATGGAAAATTCGATAGTGAACTAACTGAACAAGCCGAATGATTCATAAAACGTCTGTCTTCTGTGCTTGATGTTTTAAGTTCAATTGAAACAGGTAGGAAAAACCAGACAATAAGCACAAGCTTAAGCAGAACACTGGCCAGTACTTCAAAGTAATTTCTGAGAGATGGAATCAAGCAGTAAATAGCTTCCAGACACAAGATGACTTAATAGCTTAATGGAGGCTCAGTGCAGGCACAGCATGGCTCAGCAAATTTCAAACTGCTTTGTCAGAGGAGAGGAACAAAAGAGTTCACCTGGACTTTATTCAAAAAATCATTAGGACAACTCAGGAACAACTCTGAAGCCTAAACAGAGGTTTAGCACTATTAGCACTATTTTAGATGGTTTAGGTTATCTTATCTACCTTCTAATGCCTCTCCAGAAAGGCAGTGCTTTCCCATAGTTCCCATGCTTTATCTGCCTGTGCAGGATTAAGGAAGCCTACAGTGGCCAAGATGCCCATGCTGAGGTCACTGAACTGTTCCTCAGAAAGCAGATAGTTACAACCCAGATATTCTGAGTATAGCAATTGCTCCTATGCTTGATGGTCTCTCTCCAACACCATTAATTATCCAGTAACAGCTGCACAACCAAGGAAAGCGGTGTCATCCCACCCCACCCTATCTGTCTCTGCCCATTGCAGACAATCACCTTCAGCAACTGAAGGAGCTGCCCACCCAGGCAGCCAGTCCATTCACCCGTTCAGTAGGAATGCCCTTCCATCTCTCATGGGCCCCATTTGCCTCTCTTCATACAAATCCTGCCTGAGGTGGAACCAAAGGCTTTGGCTGCCTTTGTTCTTCCTTCCAAGAGACCTGTTTGACTCTGGGAGAACTAAAGAGCAGGTTTATGGCCTGTCAGGAAGGCGCAAGACAACCTAGGAGTTCATCAGCTCATATTAGCAGAATTTCCAGGCTGCCTCCCCTGAATTATTCCTGTTCAGTTTTGTGGGACTCTCTACATTTATTTACTGGGTCACTCACTAATACAGATACAATATCTGGCTGTGCTGATGTCCATTTGAATGGTTGTCACATAGGATAGGATATGATTTGAAATAATTTTATAATCTATTCTCAGGCAAGCAAAAAAATGTATTTCCTTCTCCATGAGAGCACTGGCAACAAAAGCTTCTCTCCAGGAAATAAACTGGGCAAAGGCAAGGCCTCCAGAAAAAGTGCAAGGAAGTTCATGTGGCATGTGCCAACACCACCATCCTCATGCCTGGCTGAAACACAGCCTCCTTCATCATCAGTTGCTATATTCCACCCTTTTCATCTCACACTCCACCAACAGCGCTCTCCGACCCAGCGCCTCAACACAGTGAGGGGCCGTTATCAACTTGCACAGCTTATCTGCACATCTGATTGTAGACTCGGACCCTGGGGTAAAATGAGCAATAAAAACTATAGCATATTGTTATGTGTACATAGGACCAATGCCAGGGATTTACAGGAGAGCCAAAGTTTGCTTGATAAAAATCAATGGCATGCAAAGCCCAGGAGCAGAAAATCTATTTCCCTAAAAATGTTGTAGAGCACCTACAGCTTCTGACGGTCTAAGTAAAATACTAATCCAAAGACTAAACAGGCATGCGGCAGGTTTCAGTAAAATAAGCTTAAAGTAAGGATTAGAGAAACACATTGAAATATTTGTTTGAAATCTTGAAGCAGCGACCAAAGTCAGCATTTCAGCAGCTCATTGCATTAAGAAAAAAATAAATAAAAACATCACCCTGCTTCGAAAATTTCACTGTTGAGAGAAGTTAAAATGGCTAGCCAGCAAAGTCTTATAGGCGTGGTAAAGCAATAAAACATCCAATTGTCAAAAGAGCTGCTGTTGGATACTTGGTGTTATTATCATAAACTTTATCTTTAACTAAATGAGTGTGCTTTGAGCTTGGGGAGGAAGTTTAAGTGTAAACTTGGACAAAATAATTCATTTCTCGATCTTACTTCGAAGCCTGTCCATCATCAGTTTTCTTCTCATTTGAGGAACCTGGAGCCATGTATGTTTTATACCTGGAATTATATTTAAAAAAGAAAAAAAGAGATAAGTGCATCAGAATAGTCCCATCTGTAAAGCTGGTGGCATTAACAGAGAGAGAAACCTTCTGTATTGATGATAACTACCATGAATATTAAATTCCCCAAATAATCCAGCCACACTACAGCTTTTATAACTGGAACAAAAGGAGCAAAATGAGCATCTACAATTTTTATGGCTGAGCATCACCACTTTCAAAGCCCTCAAGCCTAAATTAATCCCTTGCAACCCCCACCTCACCACTACCTCTGTTCCGTGGTATGAACTGCAGCAGGTTCATGGGCCACAGAGAGGCAAGTCTCATTGCTAACTATTTCTTCCATACCTCCCACACCAACAGTGATTGCCAAACCAGCTTCAGTTCCCTTCCACCTTCGGCTCCAGAAGGTCTCCAAAGCTCAGCTCTAGCTGTCAGATGTCTGAAACCCAAATCCAGGAAGCATCTTACTCATAATATCTTACTCATTAAACTCCTCCAACTACCTTAAGAGCACTTCTTTCTGCCACAGCATAAAGCAAGGAACATGAAACTAAAACATGACTTCAAAAAGCCACAGCTCTCCAGTTTATCATCTATCCTGAATACCTTTTTTTCTGATCCATTACTCTAACCTATATGCAAAACCTTCTTCTTTCTGCATTCTTTACATTTAAATAGGCAAACGTATCACAAAGGCTTTCATGGCAGTCCGAGGACAGAATTATAATTATAGAATGATTAATTTGCTATTATTTGAAGAAGTGACTAATGCTACTTTCTGGGAATGCCCTTACAGGAAATATTGAATCACATAGTTTTGCTCTATCCTCCATTAAGAAGGGCCTGACAGCACAGAGACTGTAACAGAGACAGGACTGTAGTCCTTTAAAACCTCAGGATTACACTACAAGGAAACAGAAAGAAATCCGTCTTGCAACAGAATTACATCATTTGTGAATTTCTAGCGAAGTGAACAACCAAACAAAATAAACAAGAGGCCTGCCTGTTAGAAGCCACTGAATAATGGAAATGTACTAAAATTTATAAGGGCAATTAGTTTTCTTCATTTAAAATATCAAGCTTTATTAAGTAGACCTAAACTAGGTATACTAGTGTATGAACTGGCGGGACTAGTGTAAATGTATACAACCATCTATGCTCAAGGAGGTGAAGTATAAAAGTTGCATTTATAATCAACTACACTTCCTTACAGTGGTATGAAGTACAGTCAGCTACTACTGGGCATTGCCATTATACCACGTACATTACAGGAAAAATGCATCATTTCTTCCTACGGTGCCACAAATCCTGATAAAGAGGAGTTAGAAGCCAAGAAGAAGAAAGAGCAAAGTGATTTTTATGTAGCAAGAAGAAAAACAGCTGCAAATAAAGCAAGGATATTCATTCAGCTCTTGTTCACAGTATTAAGCATCCACGAGATTTTTAAGTGTTCTCGGTTATGTGATCCCCTAAGTAATGACAGATGATATACTCCAAAATACTGAGAACAAAGTTCTGACAGTCCAAAGGGCCAGCATACTCCCTCCAAGAGTACCCAGCTGGAGGTGTCTTGGCAGGAACTGAAGGAAGGAGTAACCATAAAGCAGCTTTCCCATGGCAGACCCTGACAGCAATCAGGCAGTAGCTGACAAGCATCCAGTTAATGCAAAACCACAGAACTCTCACGCTGTCTAACCTAATGGAAATTTTCACAGACATGTCAAAAGTTTCTGCAGCCTGTTTTAAGGTGTGTGCACATCATAGAATGGTTTGGGTTGGAAGGAGCCCTAGAGATCACCCGGTTCCAACCCTTCTGCCACGGGCAGGAACACCTTCCACTAGACCAGGTTGCTCAGAACTCCATCTAGCCGGTCCTTTAACACTGCCAGGGATGGGGCATCCACAACTTCTCTGGGCAACCTGTTTCAGTGTCTCACCATCCTCATAGCGAAGAATTTCTCCCTAGTATCTCATCAAGGATATAAATCCTCAGAATGGTGCTTTAAAACATGCAAAATCCACTATAATTGCCATCTCTCATTTCCCCCCACCATCCGTCATTTTTGAAGGAAGCCCACAGACAATGGTTTCTACAGCGAAAAGCTCTTGTTCGGTGTTCATCCATCATCAGGAAAAGCTGAAGTCGCTGCAAAAGTGATTTTACCCTGCTGGTCCCCTCGCTGCTGGCGCAGCGCTCCCCCGGCCCCGTAGACAGAGCAAGCGGCCCCGTCCGCCCGGACATCGCGGCACCGCCGAAACGAGCGCTCGACCGGACCGACGCCTGCGCCCGCCGCCCCCCCTTCCCTGCCCACTCTAAGCCGCCCGCGGTCCCGGCGACCGCGGGTGTAAGACACGACAGGCACCCCACCATCCACCCAGGAGCGGACCCCGGGCTGCCGGGGCGACCGGCGGGACGCGGTTCTCACCGGGGGCAGCGGGATCCGCCGCTGGGAAACGAGGAGAGCCGCTCACTGTTCCCGGGCGAGCTGAGGGGAGCCCGGCCAAGCCACCTTCCGCCAGCGGCGGCACCGCCCCGCCCCGGCCCCGGTTAACCCCCTGCGCGCCGGGGAGGCGGCGGAAAGTGCAGTGTTCCGGGGCGGGCACAGGGCTCGGCTGTGGCAGTGATGCCGGTGCCGGTGGGGAGCGGCAGAAACGCAGCCGGCGTGCGGGAAGCGCGGGGCTCCGGCGCTCGGCGGGACAGCAGCTGCCAGGGCACGGGCGTTAGGGAGGACCTTATCATGGAGATACAGATAAAGATAAAGATACAGATGCAGATACAGATACAGATACACACGCAGGTGTCGCCCGAGGATGGCGGAGTCGGGTCGGTGCTTGTGTCTGCCCTTGTGTGTGTCGGTGCACACACACCGTGTGCCCGCTCTCATGGGATGTGGGCACGGCAAACAGAAAAGAGCACAGATGGCTTCGGCTACTAGAAGCGTAAATTTTAACATTGTTCATACAGTAACTGAAAACACCAAACCCACAATCCTGCAATACAATTTTTAAAGTAAATTTTCGCACCAGAACCACATTGTGGTTTGTCATAGTAGGGAATACTTGGGAGACAGCGCAACTAAAACCTTTTTGGTAGAGAACTTTCTGTGCCTCAGGATAGTAAGGCACAACGCATTGCTGAGATGTATTGATTACAAAATCATGTATTGGGCATTTAGAGTAAAATTTATTCATATCCTGTCTCACACCAAAGGACTTTGTATGGGAATATAAGAGAGAGAAATCCCTTGAATATATGCATTTCTAGGCATAAACGACATGCAAGAGGAAATGCTCAACAAACTCAGAAAAATGTCACCTGTTCAGCTTGTCTACATTTCCAATGGTGAAACAGAAGGACAGGTTCCTAACCTATCTTCTATTTTCCCGTTCTTTAAATATTTAAATAATTTAAAATTTAAATAATAAAGACTTCCAAGCTATAGTAGTTGACAAACACCTTAGAAGAGTATTTAATTCTGTGGAAGAAAGTTTTCCTTTGAACAGGAATATTACCTACTCCTTCATCTCAAGGTCCACTGAACAGTCTGCTTTAGCTTTCAGGTTTTCTATTCAGCTATTCTCTATATTAAGAGAATAATCAATGTAAATTGCTTTTTTGTAAATAATAAGGTTACTATAGTTACCTTGTCTGAAATGTTCAATAAATTATGCATTTCTATGAGTCTAATAATTAGTAGTAACCTTTGCTCTCAGTTATCACTAGAAAACTTTAAATGTCCTTTTAGCTTCCTGGTTTTGTAGTGTAGTGTTTGGGTTTTCATTCCATTTTGTATTTTAGTGGGAAGGATACTAATGTTGTTTAGAAAGGTGAAAAATACAGCTACATACTGGGGTAATAACAACAATATGTAACTGGTGTCGGTTTTCAGGCTTTTTTATTGCATGGATGAAAATTTGAGCTATGGAAAATAAGGCTGTCTGTCATAATCAAACATATTCTCCCTTCTGCTTACCATAAACCATTTTTACAGTCAATTGGGCAAGTAATTCAGTGCAGCTGTTTTACTCACTGCATTTTGATTCTTCAGTTATGCCGGATGTTTTGCATCATTACAACTATTAATAGAAGGACAAAATGTGCCAAGACTGAATTTCTATCTTTCTATTTCTAGCTTTTTCTCCCAGACTATAGCATAATATGTAGCTACATTCTGAAACATTATCTGCAGAGAAGAGCAAGAGCAGAATATGAAGCTATTTATTTACAGAAAGAAATTTGGCTTCATCCTACATCTTTTACAGCTCAGCCTGCATATTCAGCACAGATAATAGTATTTAAGAAATAGATAAGCTGAAATCAATGGAATTTTAGATGCTTGAGAAGCACATGGGTCAACTGCATTTTTGTTTGTATTGCTACACAAAGAAAGTTAATGTATACGTACCCTTGATCTCTGAAAACATGTTCATATTTTAGTCTAGTCCAAAAAGACAGAAGTGGTTAGAATTATATAATAGATATATATATTAAGTATCTATCAGACTTCACTACAGTGAAATGGCTGTATATAAAAGGAAAATTACTCTCCGGTCACTAGACTGTCAAGTTATTGTTAAATATTTATCTGGAATTTTCTTTTAGAACATTCACATACTCAGTATACTCGGATGCAATTCATAAAACGTAACTGCACTTTTGTTTTATCTTTGGGCTTGCAAAGCAATCAGTATTCAAAACAAAAAAAAAATCTCACTACTTAAAGGTATCCAGGGCAGAAATAGAGCACAAGACAATGAAACAAATGCATTCAGCATTTAAAACAATATGGCTAGATTTTGTAATAAGCACCCAGCTTTTGATTTTGGCATTTCTCTGAAAAACAGAAATGGAAAAACAGAAGCTTCCACTTCTTTTACATGGAACTGCTGATGACTTTGAAAAATGCCAGCTGCATGACTGCATTGACTCAGAAGTAAATAGGACAACGTGGTTACTGTGATAAGGTGAATTCAAGCAGCACGCTTCCATCCTTGGGTTCAGCTAGAGCTTTTTGATTTGTTACACCACTTTGACTTCATGTCCCTTGGAGAATACGCAAGTTATGTGTCTGCTGCAGCTGTCTGTTATTCTGAATGCACAAACAGATTCCAGGATCCCCTCCTGCTCTTGTGAAGAGAAATCTCAGGCTGTTAATATTCTAACTCGTGGTATTCAAACTGTGATCCATTCAGACTCAGTTGACCAACAGTGCAGATCAAACATCTCCTTGGCTTGACTAAAGAAAGCTGAATACACATTAATGGCAATCCTTTATGTTGGAAAAGACCACCAAGATCATCAGGTCCAACCTTCAACTGAACACCACCTTGTCAACCAAACCATAGCACTGTCATGTATGGCTGTTTCTCGAACACTTCCAAGGATGGTGACTCCACCACTTCCCTGGACAGCCCAGTTCCCACCCCAATGCTTAACCACCCTTTCAGTGAAGAAATTCTTCCTGATGTCCAACCTGAATCTCCCCTGGCACAGGTTGAGGCTGTTTCCTATCATTCTGTCGCTGGCTGGCTGGGAGAAGAGACCAACCCCCACCTGGCTACAACCTCCTTTCAGGCAGTTGTAGAGAGTGATAAGGTCACCCCTGAGCCTCCTTTTCTCCAGGCTAAACAACCCCAGCTCCCTCAGCTGCTCCTCACATGACTTACTCTCTAGAACCTTCACCAGGTCTGTTGCCCTTTACTGGAGTCACTCCTACGAGTTGTCTTCTACCTTATTTTGTCTCCCCTGTCCTGCTCAGAAGGGGAGTGATAGAGAAGCTTGGCAGGCATCTAGTGTCCAGCCAAGGTCAACTCACCACAACTGGTCAGGTTTTAATGCTATGAGCTCCAACTCTGGCATCCCCTGATATGCTAGCCTACAAAACTGGATTTCCCCAAAAGCTCTGCCTTCACAGTGAAATTAATGGTTTCAATGTATCTGGACATAATCCACAACACAAATTTTAAGTGAAAACAAATACAAGGTAAGTAATCTCACACACGCCTACTGTTACAGCTTGATGTAAGCTTTTTTATATTTAGAAAAATTTGCTGAGTAGCCAATAACTGTACATGTAAGTATTTGCATATTTATTTAGCCTTTTATTTTTTTTAAATACAACTTAGTTGAATTGTTCCAAAGAATGGATATCAAAGATGGACTCAGGTGCTGGGTCTAATGACATCAATAGCAAAATTTCTACAAATGTTTGCTGAAAATTTTGAGCGTTCAGATTAGCAATGGCTTACCTATTTCAAATCAATTTTTACATCAAAGTACTAAAGAAGAGCAGTATTAAACCAAATCCTCTAAACATTCTGTTCAAGGAAATCTATATTTAGTAATAAAGTTTAGAATCTTCAGTACTTGGATTCAAAGGTGTAAAATGTACTGAATGCAATCTGAAGAGGAAATTCTAAAAATTATCAGTTCACTTTTCATAGCATTAGCAAAAAACACGGTAATGAAATTGCATCCACTTTCTAGTGGACTTTATAATCAATATTTAATTATTAATAAGCTTTCAGGGATATATCCTAATCCAAGAGGATAAAATAGCACGTGTTGAAATATCAGTGTATCTTAACTTTTTCAAAATATTAAAGTACAATTTCTATACATTGCTATTTCAAAGTACAAACTATTTCTGGTATGAAAAAACACAGTGATCTAGCATATAATATTTTTGTTGCAGTCAAGAATTCAGGATAGATTTTTTTTTTTATTTAACAGCTGGAAGTGCAGACATCATAGACAGCTGAGTCCATATAACTGTTAACCAAGAATTCAGCTTCTATACAACAAGAGTATAACAAGAAATGCCACGAGGTCTTTAATTCTGCAGTTGAACACTATGACTGATCAAGCAGTTTTTGTGCAGCAGGCATAGCAATAGAACTGTCCTAGAAAGCTGAATATCTGGTCTAAATAAATGAGCTTTTGGGATGAAGAAGCAGTCTTTTCAGTAAAGGTTTGACTTTTTTACTGCAAGTATCCATACCAGTTCAATTCTTGCCATTTACATTTCGTCCCATACCACATAGTTCCCCTTCACCTTTCTTTGTGGCACAACTCATAAGTACAGCCAAACTTAACTGAAGAAACTTGCTGATTTGGACACATCAATAGCATGCCTGTGTCTAGCCAAGTCAGCAGTAATATGGTAACCCTGTCTGAGAACAGCAAAGCAGCATGAGTCTCATGCAGGAGAAAAACTCAGTTTTGCTTTATTTTGTTTATTATATCAAGAAAAATTCTAGGACTAAGCACTGACAGCTCTTGCCTGTTCTTTAACATTCACTGTAATCAAGCCAAATAAAGTTCATCCATCTCACAAACTTCTCAATCAGGGATGAGTTAAATTACAAAAATAATCTAGCCAACATGTAAATAGTGCACTATATAAGCAATACAAGGCTTTAGTTTAGTTTCCCCAACAGTCTTTCAAGTTACTTATTACATCCCTGAAATGATGGCTTTAACTCATTGCTTGCAGCTGGTGATTCAGATAGTTCTGAATCTACACTAGAAAAAAAAAAAGGTTAAATTTTACAGAATAACTTCAACCGTAATAATAAAAAGGTCAGCTAAAATTTTTGGTTTCTCTCCCATGTCAAAATGCATAGAAATTCTACTACTTTAATTTTGAATTAACAAAATAAACAAGCTACCTAAGAAATTTGCAGTATGATGCAAATCTATATCCCAAAACAAAGGGATAACAGATTTACCTATGGAATGGATTGTATCTCCTGCCTGATGTGTCTAAGACTTATTCTGTGCAAGTGAGAACAAAGAAAACTTCATCTCAAAAAAAAGCTGCAAGATGCTCATGCTGCCAATTGCTTTGGATGAACAGAAAAAAGTACAAAAGTGGGAAAAAAGTAAAAGCACTACCTTCAGCAATCACCTAAAAGAATGAAAAGGACAAGGTCAAAACTGAATGAAGATACACATCTGGATGAAACGATATTGTTAAGAGCATTAAATCAATCTCCTTGTACACTGAGATACAGAACCAGTCCCAATCAGAATAGCTATGATTGCAAACAAAGGCAATACAAACAAAGCAGGTGTCACGTTATCAAAAAATCTGAAATAGAAAAGCAACTCAAAAATTAGATATATCTATATATCAATCTGTGCAGCACACTGACTTTTCAGCTGCCTTTACTGTGCACCCATAATTTTTTTCTCTATTGCCTAAGTGGTATAACCAAACCAATTTCATGATTACTCTGAAAAATCTCCAGGTTTTCTTTGTATCTCAAATGTCTCATTAGAGGCAGACACATTAAAGAAATCAACTATCACCAAATTAATGAAATTGAGATTTTGAAATCCCAAATCCTTTAATTTTACTCACAGTCATGGGAAAGAAAAATGTCAGCACACAAGAAAGTTAAATAGAATCTGAAAACAAAGAAGAATATTCAAGGTTTTCTTTCATGCTGAGGAAAAGCATTTTTAGACTCCATGGTTGAACTGTTGGGTCATTGAGCCTCTCAAAGCAGCATCCTCTGCATGATCAGAGTTTGGATACTTAAGTTAACTTGAAGAGTGGTTTCTAAGGTTATCCATTCTCCTTCAGCTCCAGATCCAGATCTGGCTTCATCCCTCAGTTTTTTGGCATTTTTGCTTCTGAACAATACCATACAACTTCTAGTTCTCTATTTTCTTCTGATACTCACCTGGAGGAAGAGGTTTTGCACACCAAAAAAAAAAAAAATTACTGTAGATACATTAATGGAAGACACAAAGATGAATTCAGACAGAGCTGAAGTGTCATAGAAATTAAAATACCTGGCCTCTAAGACTTGCATACATTAATAGATCAAGGTCAAGGGAATCATGACAATGCCCAGTGTATACAAAAGGATTCCCTGATACAAATAAAAAAAAAAATTCTGGTGCATGCAATGGGAGATCCAATAACATTTCCAAATATTGCTATAGAAAACTGATATAGCCAGCATGGTTACCAAAGCAAAAGGTCTTTGACAGAAGTAAGGGGAATTTTCCAACTCTTTAACCTTTATATTTAAGTGTTTCCAAGTGATGTCTTTCATAGCTATTACTATTGTGCATGACAAAGTAAAGTTTGAAAGCATAGGTGAACATTGGATAACTTTTTTCTCTTAAAATGTTGAAATTCCACTGTCTTCAACAATGTGCACATATTTATCTTGACAAATCTCTACGAACAAAGAAATTCTTAATTCTTCTTTTCTTAAACACGAGTATCAATGACACTTGTGACAGAAGTTTTCAGAAAAATATCAGGGGCAAAAGAATATTCATAACAAAGAGGCAAAAAATATTTTACAGTCTGCTTTAATTTAGGCAGGATGGCTGTGTCTCTGCAGCATTTTACAGAAACACATCACAGAGAAGCCCCTGGATCAGAACACAGAAGCCCCTGGATTGGAACAGAGCATACTGCAATTGTAGAGATGAAAAAAATGCATGAAAGAGCCTGCCTTCGCTGACTACAAACAGGAGCACTCCTTTCTTTAGCTGGTCATAGGGTATTGTGAACTAAGCACAATAATTCAATGTGTCTCACCATATTCAGAGAGCCACACAAATACTGAGGCTGCCCTCTGCTGTTACCTAGAGAGCCCAGCTCATTTTAAAAGAAACAGCTTTCAATAACATTACCTTCGGAGTGCTCGCTATTTTCCGATGTTTCTCCAATCTTTTTTTCCCATCCAATACACTGCTGAAACCAGTCAGTCCCATAACCATTGCTTATTAATTTGCTAAAATTTACTGCTTCACTTTTTCTCTGAGCAAGCCTATAAATACAAATATATTAAAGGAAAACAAAAGCAAAAGTAAACAAAAATGGGGACTAGGTGGAAAAATTTTATTTTGCACAGAAAAGGCCTTATAATTTATTTCTAATTATAACACTAATTTTAAAATACAACCATCTATAGCCTTATAATTTATTTATAAATAACAAAACATATATTCTACATATAATTATCTAAGCAGAAAAACCAAAATCAAACAAGCAAACAAAAGCACACAACTATGCCTGATTTAGTACTGTGTAAATTTACGTGAGAAGAGCCATCTGTTTCACTGGAATTTTACATGTATAATACTTACACAGTTCTGGTGTTAAAGACAAAAAGTGCAAAAGGGAAATCCCACAAAGCATGTGCAAGTAAAAAAGGCTGACAGTACTCATTTTGTGGTGCACAAAAGTGAAATCTTGTCCCAGATTTTCTCTTAAATTCATTTAACAGTTTAATCACTTATTTGGCAGCATTAACATAGTTCTACAACATACTAGGATTACCGATGACTGAGCATTAAATTTCTAAGACAAAGTATGCAGAAATAATTCAGCTGTGCACACATCTGATGATGTGATTACATCACATCACACATGACATAAAAATTTGCTTAAAACACCTCTTCCAGATGTTCGTTACAGTATTTTTGCTCTGTCTGAGCTTATATAGGCTACAGTTTATGTCTTTCCTTAAAGTGTCAGTCCTACTTTTTTGTCTGTAACATACACAGACAGAACTAACAATGTAGATTATCATTTTCACCTGTTTACTGGTATTAAGAAAAAACGCAGACAATTTAAAATACTGTAAAAGTCTGCTACATGAAGTTATGCAACTCTATGCTTAGTTTTCCTAATGCAAAGTTATATTGAATAACTTTCTTATATGAGTTAAAGTACGGTCACCTTAGTTGCTTTAGATGCTTTGAAAACTATTTTAGCATCACATATGATAGTAAGTTCAGCAGCAATAAAGATCCACAAGGTCCATACACATATCCACTAATTCCTGCAATTTCACGAGGAGCAATTTTACTTGCACGCACGAATAGCTGCAGGCTTAGGTGTTAAATGATTTTCATAAATGTACTACTTACATGGGTGGGAAGGAAAGCTTATTTGCTCCACTAAATTCCTTGTTTGTAGAAACAGTTGGCATTCTGCTTGGATATTTAGGGCTTATAGGTGGGAGCTTCACCTGTGTTAGAGAAATCTTAGCTTAAAAAAAGAAATTATGAAAAAAATAACCAAGAAGATTATACGATAGCATAGCCTTCAAAAATGAGGGTGACATTAAAGGCCTAGATGTGTTCAAATTTCAATGTCTTATCTACATTATCTCCATAAGTAATAGTAATGGATTATAGAGGAATAACAAAAGATAAAGCAGCCCCTTAGTTAGTTATTCTACATGAGATTAGCTGTTTGTTCTCTCCACAATGTGCTCTACACAAGCTTTCCCCTCACAGTACACTTCTACCTCAAATTCAAACTTATCCATTGCAACCTCTCATCTTGGTCCATTCCTCTGTAAGCAGAATATCAAAACATACCAGTCTTACTGAAGTCAGGAGGACTAGAAATTAACTTACAATTTAATTGCTACTTCTTTTTCAGTTTGGTTTTCATTTTTTAATAAAAAGCACAAAACATCCTATATAATAAGAAAACTGTTGTGGTATATTAATTAGAGGTCTGAAATTCAAACAAATACATATATGTTGGAAAATATATTTTATTTTTATCATCTTTCCTTTTCAATGACAAGTAAAGAAACTCACTGTTGACTAAAAGACCAAAAGATGACACCTAGAAAGCCAGGGAAATGACAACACACACTGCAGAACTGAAAGTGGGAAAACCAAAAAGTAGTGGAGAAACATGAGCAACACATAGAAAAGCTCTTCATTTTAACTTTGTTCAAAATCGAAAGCTACTAAAGGGTCAGCTTACCTCCCTCTCAAATAAAAGCATGAAATTAAATATCCTCAACAACTCCCATATATTTTTCACTAATAGTTGCTAAGAAATTATGATTTAAAAAAACAAAACATATTTAAAGACTACTTACAGTTTCCTTCGTTGCATGAAGGGGACAAGGGGGAAGTCCTGAAGTTAGCACAATATTTTCAAAGCTTATTAACAAATTTTGTGTTTTACACTAGTGTATCCTTTTAATTAGAACCTACATTTTATTTGACCATTTTCTTTTTTAAACATGCAACACAGGAGAGTGCCCCATGGAATAAGAGATATTAGTTGCAGGTTATTTAGAAAAAAGTCAGTACAGGGTAACTAAAAGTGAAATATATTGCTCTGTAAACTTAAAAGTACATCAAGGATAAAAATACTTTCCATCTATGTAGACATAGCTACTGCAATACAGTTAATAGAGCAAAAAATTATGGAGTGCAAAAATTAGATGCATCAACAGCTGGACAAACACTTGGATTGCAGACACTACAAAACACCTACGAAAACCTCTGTAAGGAGAAGATTCCAAAATGTAAACACACCAAGAACTTCTCAAGGAGCTCATACACACTGACTATGGAAAGAGCAAACAAAAGTATAATGGCCTTTGAATACATCTAATCAATGAACTAATTAAGAAGCCACTAAGAAAAAGCAGATCTGAATGTTCAGAGAATGTAAGTTTTCTTATAATCTGGAAGAAAGTGAAGCTTAGGACACACAGTTGTACTGACCCTGAGCCAGGATGTCAATACAAACACATGTGTAAAGTCAGTGCTGAAACCCCTTCAGATTTCACTGGAGTCAGACTGAGACATTTGTCAAAGAAGAGATGAGATTAGCAAGAGCATGCAGTGATATCAGAGGCAGCTATGTGAGATGAAATGGAGGGTCTTTGTCCAGCCTGGAAGTTAAAAACCACATTAGCTGCTTAGAACTACTTTTCAAGTTTGTTCACGCTATTTGCTGAAGCAGCCTATTTGTGCTTTGCATTTCAAAAATGCCCCCCTATTGTGCAAAAATGCTATCATTTTTGCGCTGTCTCCCATCTATCACTAGACTGGACCACTTCGGACCTGACATGCAAGTTTCAGATCCAGGACACAATTACTTACAGTTTCAACTGACAAAAACAACCTCAAGTGACATTTGTCACGTGCTGAAGACAGGATGGCACGCAGGGCAACACAGAAATACAACTCAGTTTGATAGTCAGGATACACAAATAGCAGATGGAAAGAGATGAGATTTTCCTCTTGGCATTGAGCACAAGCACCAGGAAAGGAGGTCTAGTAATTAAAGAGTTAATTAAAAGACAAAGGGAGAGCAGAAGCTAGAGACATTTTGACTAGAGACAGGAAAAGGTTCAAACTGTCCAAAATAAAGTCAAGAAAAAAAAAAAGGGGGGAAAAGAAAGGCAAAGAGAAAAGTCTTGAAGGCTGTGAGCATTGTTTTAAATGTTGTCTTTCTTGGTATTAAATGAGAAGCTAGTATAAACTGCAGGGATCAAAACATTCCCTACTGTTCAAGTAAACTAATTAATGACAAAAGTAGCAAGGGAACAGATCACAATTTGGCTTTGGAGGACACCTGCAATCCATTCAGGTGCTATTTGTTACTTTGCTGGGCAAATTCAGCATTAAAAGCAGACTCTTGTGCCACTACACTCCAAAGACTACAGCTGAGGGGGCTTTTTCCCTTTGACAAGCCTCTATTTAGCAGCTGTCAATTTTCCCAGCTAAAACAGACTACACAGGGCATGTTCTTGGTTTAACGTGTTTTCTCCCTTTGTGAAGAGATGGCAACAATATACTCTAAAAATTACTACGTTTATTATAAATACCCATTTTTTTAATCTTGGATTCAAGAAATATGACATAGAATATGTATTGTGCCTGGCTGGTATATGAAGAACAATGGATATCTGCAGCTACCACGGTAAGATAAAAGCTTCCAGATGAAATCCTGGCTCCTGTGTGATCAAGGACAAAATTCTAGATTACATTTCAGATCTCTCTCTGAGGTAAAATCACGACCACAGATGAGCAATCATTTTGCTACAGCACATACACACCTAAGTACAAATGCATATATACACAGACATTTCAGGCAAGTGCCTGAAAGACAGGACTTTGGAGATTAAGGAGTAATCTTACTGGTGGCTGCAGGGATATTGCCAAATGCTGATGCAAACCCTGATGACACCTCCAACTGACCTCTCACCCATACAGGCCTCCCTGCTTCTTAAGGTCACAGGTTTTTCAACCCAAACCAGCTGGGCCATAAGATGCACAGGCAAAAAGATCACAGAATCACAGAACGGTTTGGGTTGAAATGTCCTTAAAGATCATCCAGTTCCAACTCCCTTGCCACGGGCAGGGACACCTTTCACTAAACCAGGTTGCTCAGAGCTCCATCCAGCCTGACCTCGAACACTTCCAGGGATGGGGATCCACAACTTCACTGGGCAACTTGTGCCAGTGCCTCACCACTCTCACAGTAAAGAATTTTTCCCTATTATCTAATCTAAACCTACTCTCTTTCAGTTTGAATCCATTCCCACATGTCCTGTCACTACATGGCCTTGTAAAAAGTCCCTCTCCATCTTTCTTGCAGGGTCTCTTCAGGTACTGGAGACCAATTAGGTCACTCCAAAGCCTTCTCTTCTCCTGGATGAACAATCCCAATTCTCTCAGCCTTTCTTCACAGGAGAGCTGCTCCATCCCTCTGATCATCTTCATGGCCTCCTCTGGACTCCTTCAACAGTTCCCTGTCCTCCCTGTGCTGGGGACCCCAGAGCTGGATGTAGCACTCCAGGTGGGGTCCCACCAGAGCAGAGCAGAGGGGCAGAATCCCCTCCCTCACCCTGCTGCCCACGCTGCTTTGGATGCAGCCCAGGACACGTTTGGGTTTCTGGGCTGCGATTTCACACGGCCAGGCCATGTCCAGCCTCTCATCCACCAGCACCCCCAAGTCCTTCCGGGCAGGGCTGCTCTCAATCTGTTCATCTCCCAGCCTGTGCTGATAACAGGGTCTGTCCCAGTGCAGGTGCAGGACCTTGCACTTGGTCTTATTGTGAGATTCCCAAGGGCTGCTTCTCCCTGGGCTGGAAGTCCATCACTTTGCCATGAGCACAAAGGCTAAATCCTTCATGCACTAATACTCTTTTCTGATTTGCAAAATTCCCAGAAGAACAAGACTTATTGGTATAATTAAGGCATTAGGGAGGAACTACAGGATCCATCCTGAGGCATGGAGAACCATGTAATGGTCCTCTGGATCTCCAGTCCTCCTCAACACAGCAATAACCACAAAGAACAGTGGAGATTTTAATACTTCAGAACAAAGCAGTATAAAGGCTTAAACCTCCAGAGCAAGGGCCCACTTGGGAACAATGTTTTCCAAACTGAGCAGAAGAGGTACCCTTAGAGGTTAAACGGTTTTGCACTTGTTTCTAAGGGCGCCCTTTGGGATTTAGCTCCACAATTGCAACATGCGTCTCTCTTCTGAATAACTGCTTAGTCACACTGGACTGAAAAATATTTTCAATACGTTCAGTCTCATACTACCAGAAATACTTAAGGTAGTTTGCTGCTCCAGTATCATCATGTAGTCAAATAAATAAATTGAATGTTTCTTAGAAATTTTCCTGTGATGTTTTGGAATACATTATTCTTACCTTTCAACATACAAGATGTATGGTGAAAAACTAAAACTGAGACTCCTTGGTAGGGTTAGTTCCATTGTCTCACTTGGAAACTCTTTGGGAAGGTACTCTTAGAGCATGGGACAGAAACTTCCCAAAAGAGGATATGCAAGAAGTAGCTGTGAAAGAAGCACCATGTGACATTTCAAGATACGTGATACGCTTTTCAGTGTACAACAAGGATACTGTGAAGCACAGCCAAATGAGAGACGGTGGTGTGGAGGCAGAGCTAAACCTAGCAATACAGAATCTGTCTTCACAGGCACCTAATCTTACAGCAAAAGACTTGGTAGATTTAGAACCTTAGACAAAACTTAACTTCAGCTTCCAGAATAGTGTAAATTATATATGAGGGCCTCAGCATATTTGCAATCTGAGCTGAATATATAACATATATTCACTTTGCATTTAGTCATAAATAAAGCACATGGAAACTTTCAGACACATGACTGAACGAAACTAGGTCTCAACCAAACTCCACCAAAACTGAAATGGACCTCAGCCTCACTTTACAAGTCAGGATATGGACTTGAATTACTGTTACCAAAGTTAAGTTTGACTCTTAGAGCACTGAACATAACGGGTTCTTAAGTAAGAGAGTGAGGAACAGCACTTCCTCTCTGTCCTAGTTCAATTCCTTTAACAGGCACTGCACAAGTAAAGTTTTTACTTTCAATGCCTTAAATCCATGATTGAAAAATAAAAGAAACTTCACCTACAACCATCAGGCAAATTACAGTTTAAATAGATGTTGCTTGTTTGCCTGTTGCCACAGATTTAGTAAACATTCCTGAACCTATTCAGTAATGAGGTGTTCCCATTTACACAAGACGTCATTCTGAATTTGCACTAGTTACTCATCTCAGCAAAGGCTGAGGATTTTTTTTCTTAAAATGTCCAACATCTGCCCTTCTGTTCGAGAAGTGAGGTACTAGTGTTCAAGTACATGAAATGCCTTTCCAGGTATACCCCAAAGGCCTATAGTAAGTATGGCAACTGAGATTACAGAAGATATTTAAAAAACATAAGGCTTCAGCATGTAAATTGGGCAGGAGCAGAGAGGATGAAAGAGGGAGGATAGCAGAGAGGTTTCCAAGATAAAACACCAATGTCAGTACAGAAAGGTTTGTTTTGGGCATAGCTTGTGCTATACTTACTTTGTCTTGGATATATCTTTCATTCACAGACAGCTAGCACAGTATCTTTGAGAATTCCCTTGCATTTTAAACAAAATGAAACTCCTTTTTCAGAACAGCCTTCCGTTCTTATCTCCTTTCTTCTTCACAAGATGTCTCTTCATCAAGAATGAATTGCAGTGGAAATAAAGCATAAGAAGATAGAAACTAACTACTACTTTTTATTTATACTGAAGTATATGTACCATATAATGTGATGGGAAACTGCATTTCTGGTTTTTATGCTACATCTGCAGCACTTAAGTAAACATGGCTTTCTTCTTGTTCTCTAACTGCAATATAAAAATTGATTCTGGAATACAGAAACTCACATGGATTACAGCTTCCCTCCTATAAGAAACAACAGGCCCAGACAGAGATGTGTTCACAAGCTCTACAAACAAAGCATCGTCACAGGGTGCCTCTCCATCCTACCTTCTTTTCCTCTGCATTTTCTTTGTCCTCAGCTTCTCACTGCCAAACACCTTTTGTATCAAAATCAAAAGGTCTTCTTCTTGCCTCATAACTGTTACCATGATGGTCATCAGCCTTAAACTCTCTGTGAACCATATAGTCTGGTAGAGAGGAAACACAGCTCCTGCAGACAAAGATTTAATGCTTGTTTGTACAAGGTATACCAACCCCGCACTTTAGTACAGAAGCATTCTGAAATGTTAAGAGGTGAAGAGAGAGGCCAAGATGTGTTGGGCCTCAGCAATCTTACCGTGGCTCCTCAATCGCTGTGGGATTGGCACAGTGTGAGTACCACTCAGGTGCAGCATATGCTGCTGGAGGGCGCTTCATTACCACAGGAGCATAGTGCTTCAGTAGGTCTGGAGAGAAAAAGACAAAAGCCAGTACTTTTCTGACTGATTATCTAGTTGCAAAAGCACTATATTTGTTTTCAGATTGCTGTTTTGTCAGGAAGAAATTCTTGCTTTCTTCAGTAAAGAGCATTTGTCTCCCTTGATAAACCAGAGAGTAAGAACCTTGCAGCATTCGGTTCCCCTTGTACCTTGCTTGTCTTGCTCTAAATGCTTTGACATGTTTCTACTGCTCAGTTAATTCATATTTCTGGATTTGTTGCTCTGCTCTAAGCGTGCACACAAGCCATCTGCTCAAGTTCCTCAGGCTGCCCTCTTCAATCAAGGAAATAAGAAACCCACACATCCCCCTGGTACAAGAACAGAATATGTACAGCACTGTAACAAACTGAATGTCATCACAAAGTAATACTTTATAAACCTCTACCAAGTTTTGTGACGAGTTTTTTTGTGAAATTATCTTCACCAGACTGCTACTTAAATAGCCCAAGCATAAACTGTAGAGATTTCACTCAAATGCAGCTAGGTGGTCATCGACTACTTAGATCAAACACAGGGCAAGACTGCATGTTTTGCTAAAGGGTACCTACACACAACAGACTGCAAGGATGTCTTGACAAGGTGGCCTCTTATAGCACATTTTCATTTCCTCATTTTTACCATGAGTTTATTTCAAAAGTCAAGAGAATTCTTCTGTAGCATCTACAAGCACTTTTCACTGCACTCAAGCAAAGCCAAAGAAAACAAAGGAAAACCAAAGAAGCAAGACAGATACTTACCAGGTCGGCCTCCTTGCTTTGCCAGCCTCACGTAGGCTGAATCAGTCTCTTTGATCCACTTCCTGTGGCACCCAGACAGTGGCACTTCATGGGGAGCTCTTGAATGGTCACTGAGACCCAGAACCTGGAAGAGAAGAGGGCTCTTCTCTGGTTTTTTCAGTGGCATGAGGTATTGCTGTCCTGCACTAATGGAAAAGAAAGTATTTATGGTAAAAGTTAACTGCTAGCATCCCTTTTTCAGGCAACTTAACAAATTGAGCCCACCTGGAACATGAATGAGGTGTTACATTTCATCGTGGAGACAAAAGACCAGGCTTGCTCATTCTGGGGGACATAGCATGAGCAATTTCTAGAGAATCACATGCAAAACACTTCTGTTTCAGTTTTGAGACCGCATTCAAGTTTTCCCCTAAAGTGTTCTCATACAGAGGATCATGCTGCTTCATTCAGAAAACTATTTCCATGGACACATCAAAAGCAGTGAGAGGCACAGGAAACAGCAGAAAAAACTTCAGCCTTTGGCTTCCTTTCTTTTGCATGCACTAACTAAAAGCAAAGACAGTAGCTGTCCATTGGCAGGTCTTTATTTGTAAAACAACCAAACCCGATCCCCAAATAAAAAAATTATTAAAAACCAACACCAAACACCCTACCTCTCCATATATTACTTTCTCAACTTCTAGTGAGCAAAAGAAAATATAAACAAATCCTTCAAAATGGGAAAATGGACGGCAGAGAAATAAGAAAAAGCCAGTACAAGGTACTGTGCATAGAAGATGCACAGGCACTTACCGGAGCGATTCCAGCTGCAGCTGATGCCGTTCCGTCGGTGCAAGGGCACCACTTCCAGGCAGCAGCTCGCTGAGGAGCTCCTGGCACACACACACGAGCTGGCTGTGCCCAAACTCCACCCCAAGAAACAACCCAAAGCGCTGCCGCTCCCCGGGGTCAGGGGCGCAGAGGCACCAGCCGGCGCCCGCTGCCGCCTCCCGGGCGGGTCCGTCTCCCGGCGCTCTCCTGCTGACGGTGCTCGGGGTCCCCGCTGCCGCCGCGACTGCAGCTCAGAGACCGAGAAGCGATTCCCCGAACGGTGACCCGCAACCCCCAGGAAACAGGCTGGACGGGGCCCGAAGGCGAGCCGCGGGCGGAGCCGGACCCCGCCGGGGGCGGAGCGGGACAGGCCGGACCGCAGTACCTCCCTCCCTCCCGCTTTACTTTCTTCTGCGGGGCTTAGAGTTCGGGTCGGTGCTCGCCACCGCGGGCAGCAGCAGGGGCGCAGAGCAGAGTAGGAGAGGCTCCCGCCGACTCCCGCTGCTCCCGGCGGGCTTCCGGCTCGGAAAGCGGCGGGAGCCGTGCCGGGACGCCTTCCTTCCAAACTGGGGAGGACGCCCTACCACTGCGACCGCCCGCCCGGACCTTGCCGCTACTGGGAAATTCCATCCCAGCTGAAGCCAGGACAAAATCCGTCCTTTATTCCACGACATTAACCATTCTGTACTATTTAATCTTTGCCTTCTGGCCGGTCCATATACTGAAAGCCTGCTGGTACCCTTTTGGGTCCTTGAAATACCCTCTTCTGAGATTTTCTTTGTATTCCTGAAGCTGGCAAGCCACTTTATCCACCATTGCTGCTTCTTCATCTTTCCATGTCTGGGACCTGAAGAACATGGAATTTTGATGGGAGATAGTGGGATGGTGAGGCTGGGAGAACGTGGAGGGATGGAGGGACATGAAGAAAATGGTGGGGTGATGGAATATGCGGGATATAGTGGAACACAGAGGAGATGGAGGGACAAAGGGGTGGTGGGGTGGGGGTGAGAGGAAAGCTAATGTCTTTACAAACAATTTGATGGGTGTCAATGTCTTTGACATGGATCTTAATGTCCCTACTAACTTTGGGCAGCAGGTTTGTTGTAGAGCCCAGACAGTTTGGCTCCTGAAACAGACAAGTGGGTCTGCAAAAACCTGAACTTCCAAGCTTTGGGGTAACGTGACAGGTTCGGGGGGGATATGTGGTAGGCGGTTCGGGAAGGCTGTACATTCCTAGTACCTCAGCCAATGGGGAAGGGAAGAGGGCAACATGCAGCCGGGAGTTTAGGATAAAAAACCTCCGGAGAGAAAACCCCGCGGGCATGTGCCCCAGTGGACTCTCCCTTTATTCGAACAAAGTTGCAGGACTACTCTGTCTCCTTTTTGGATATAAACTTCTGGCGTTTGTGGATTTTCCTGACAGGGGGATGATGAATCATGAAGATGCTGAGATGTGGAGAGGATGGATGGATGGATGGATGGATGGATGGATGGATGGATGGATGGATGGATGGATGGATAGTGGGATATGGAGGATGTGTAGGGACGTAGAGGAAATGGAGTTGTAGACAACATACAGGGATGGTGGGATATGGTAGGACGATGGCCATGGAGGAGATGGAGGGACAGCAAGAAATGGAGGATGACAAGTTGGAGGAGACAGGGCTGTTGGGCCAAGGGGTGGTGGAACAATCGATAGAGAGGCCAGGCAGATGAAAGCATTTGAGACAGTAGGACAGTGAGACATGCGGGGAAATGGAACATAGCAGGTAATGGGACAGAGCAGTTGGTGGCTAGGGGAACACTGAGGCCAGGAGCAGCAGGAGCTGCAAGCTCAGGAACCAGGAGGTCCCTGAAGGGCTCACCCAGGCTCTGTGCCACATGTGAAGGTACCAGATGCTGCCCCCCACCTGCTGGGCCCCCTCCCTCTCCAGTCCCATATGCCCCCAGGCACATCTCTTGCCACGCACAGACATGGATTAGTGTGAGGCAGGTTGAGGTCGAGGTACACCCCATGGGTGAAATCATATTGCACTGTAGGGCGGGTTGCAACATCCTGTGGGGTGCACCAGGTCCACACAGGTTGGCAATCTTCACAAAATTTTCAGGGTTGGAAGGAACCTCTGAACATTATCCAGTCAAACCCCCCTTCCAAAGCAGGGTCACCTAGAAAATTTACAGGGGAATGTGTTCTGTTGGGTTTTGCATGTCTGCAGACTGGGAGACTCTACGACCTCCCTGGGCAGCCTGTTCCTGTGCTCTGCCACCCTCAATGTAAAGAAGTCCTTCTTCATGTTGAGATGGAACTTCTTGTGTTTTAGTTTACAGCCATTGCTTCTTGTCCTGTCTCTGGGCACCACTGAAAGGTCTGGCACCATCCTCTTGACACCCACTTTTGAGATGCATTGATGAGATCCCTTCTGAGTCTTCTCTAGACTTAGGTCCAGCTCCCTCAGTCTCTTTTCCTGGAGAAATGATCCAGACCCCAAATCATCGTTGTGGCCTCCGCTGGACCCTCTCCAGTAACTCCTTGTCTTTCTTGTGCTGAGGAGCCCAGAACTGGAACCACAGTACTGCAGATGTGGCCTCACTATGGCCGAATAGAGGGGCAAGATCATCTCCTTCAACCTGCTGGTCACACACTTCCCGATGCAACCCACGACACTATTGGTCCTCCTGGCCCTAAGGACACAAGGACACACTGCCAGCTCACAGCCAACTTGTCATCCCCCAAGACTCCCAGGTCCTTCTCCAAAGAGCTGCTCTCTCATCTGATTCAGCAGCGGCCCCATATTTTCCCTTATCTTCCTTTTGCTGCTGATGTACCTGTAGAAGTCCTTGTTGTCCTTGATATCCCTTGTCAGACTCAATTCCAAGTGGACTTTGGCCTTCCTCACTGCATCCCTGCATACTCTGACAATGCTCCTATAATACTCCCACGTGGCCTGTCCATTTTTCCACATCCCATAAACTTTTTCTTCATGAATTTCAGATTTACTAGAAACTTGTATGGGCTCCATCTGTATTACAGGTGCCATACAATGGGGTAGCCCCACCCTCCCAACACAAACCCAGCCCCACACAAACTGCCGCTGTTCAATGCTTTTTATTGGCTGACCAAGCTTGGGGGGGGCTAGAGGGAGTTGGGCACTTGGAAGTCTAGGAGGGGCAGCTGCGACTTCAGGCAGGATACTTGGGGATCCAGAGCTTCACTCTTCGTTGAGTCCCTTCTGATGGAGGAGAAAAAGAGACTGTGAGCATGGGGCTGTTGTGGGGCAGCCATGGGGCAGCCCAGGAGGCACCTGTGGGGAGGGGAAAGTCCCACCTTGGCTCCAATGTCACGGCTCTTGGCCCGCAGCTTGTTGACCTGGGACTCAGCGATGTCAGCACGCTCTTCTGCCTCATCCAGCTCGTGCTGTGCCTTGCGGAACTTGGCCAGGTTGGTGTTGGCTTGTTCCTCCTGAGGGGGCAGGGACACCAGTGAGGCTCCCACACAGCTCTATCTGCCTCCTGCTACCCCATCTGCTCTCCATACATCCGACTTTCTTATTGCTCCATCTAGCCCACCATAGAACCACCTGTTTCTTCAGCCATCCCATTTTCAAACCACCCAACCATCTACTCAATGATCCATCCATCCATCCATCCATCCATCCATCCTTCCATCCATCCATCCATCCATCCATCTATCCATCCATTAATCCAATCTTCCACCCACATAAACTTAAAGCCTTCCTTCCTTCCTTCCTTCCTTCCTTCCTTCCTTCCTTCCTTCCTTCTCACATTCAACCATCATCATTCCATCTCACCACCTACTCACCCTCCTCCACCCCCTGACACCCCACCCCCTGACCGCTTCATCTCAAGGTCCTCTGCTACTCCCCACATCCTCTCCCACATCCTAAACCCACGCTGTCCCCTCCTGGGGGGTGTTCCCACAGCTGCCCGCCTGATGCTCACCGCCTCCTCTGCCTGTCGCTTGTAGGCCTTGACCTTCATTTGGAGCTTGTCCACGAGGTCCTGGAGCCGGACCATATTTTTGCGGTCCTCCTCCGTCTGTAGGGTGAGACACGCATGGATCATGACCTGACCCTACCTGTGCTTTGAATCACCACCCAAGCTATGAGGGTCAGGAGACAGTTAATGATGTTCCTGGGGAGTGGAGCCTCTCTAGATCTGTGGATGGCCTCAGCTCTGGGAGCAGGAGGTGGGATGTCCTCTTGCCCCTGATGAGGTCCCACCTGAGGTTCTGGATCATGTAAAGACCCCATGGATGCTGGGACACCGAGAGGTGGCCTGGGTGGCTCATGACCACTGGGCCAAAAATGTTCTGGGTCCCACTACAGTATCAGACACAGAGGCAGTGGGTGGTCTAGTATCTACTCCAGCCAACCTGTGTCTCTCTGGCAAGCAGGTCAGCCATGTTCCAAGTCATGTACAGCATGAGATATGAGGGCCTGGGGCCAAGGGGCAGTAGTTGACCTGGGCCAGCCCAGGCAACCCACCTGGTAGCTGAGCTCCTTGACACGACGCTCGGACTTGCGGAGACCCTTAATGCTCTCAGCATTGCGCTTCTGCTCAGCCTCCAGCTCATTCTCCAGCTCCCGCACACGAGCCTCCAGCTTCTGCAGCTGCTTCTTGCCCCCTTTGAGGGCCAACTGCTCAGCCTCATCCAACCTCATCTGCAGGTCCTTGATGGTCTGCTCCATGTTCTTCTTCATCCGCTCCAGGTGGGCGCTGGTGTCCTGCTCCTTCTTCAGCTCCTCTGCCATCATGGCTGCCTGCCCAAGGAAAGAAGCAAGCAGAGAAGGAGGGCCAAAGCATGCTCTCCATCACCCTCCAGTGGAAAGTGTCCTAGATGATGGTCTCAGCATGGCACTCACATCAGTGATGGCTTTCTTGGCCTTCTCCTCAGCATTCCTGCACTCCTGGATGGCCTCTTCCACCTCTGTCTGCAGCTGAGAGATGTCGGCCTCCATCTTCTTCTTCTGGTTGATGAGGCTGGTGTTCTGGAGTTAGAGAGGATCTCAGGAGGTGTTTGTTCAATGGCTCACCCATCCTTCTTCAACCCCCAATACGTAATGTCCCCCTACTCTCTGCCAACTCTGCAGGCTTAAAAGATCTGGAGATCTTAGTAACCCGACCCATTAGAAGCCCATACCCATGGATGGAGGTGACCACTGTCCATGAATGTATGTGATATCTCACCTGTGAGTGGAGAAGCTGGACCCTCTCACTGGCCTCAATCAGCTCCTGCTCAGCCAACTTGCGGGCCCTCTCAGTCTGTTCCACCACCACCTGCATCTCCTCCAGCTCTGACTGGAGAAGGTTGTTTCTCCTCTCCACGATGGCAATATTCTCCTTCAGGTCCTCATTGGCTCTTACCACATCATCCAATTGCAGTTGGGTGTCCTGTTGGGATAAATAGGATGGACATCAGCTAGCAGCTCAAAGGGGTAGGAAGACCTCCTTAGAGGTGAGTGATCCCACCTTGAGGTGAGCCTGGGCTCCTTTCAGGTGGGCCTGAGCTTCGGCAGCCACACGGTTGGCATGGCTGAGCTGAATCTCCATCTCATTGAGGTCACCCTCCATCTTCTTCTTCAGCCTCAGGGCCTCATTGCGGCTCCGGGTCTCAGCGTCCAGCGAGGTCTGCAGTGAGTCCACCACCCGCAGGTGATTGCGCTTGGCCTGTTCCATCTCCTCATCCTTCTCGGCCAGCTTGCGCTCATAGTCTGCCTTGACCTGGTTGAACTCCAGTTGGGCCCTCAGGATCTTTCCCTCCTCATGCTCCAGAGAGGCCTGGTGGAGACAGAGAGAAATTAGAGGGCCATGGAGAGGACCAGGACTACATGGAGACTCATGAGGTCGTGATTTGGCTCACCTCAGCCTCCTCCAGTGCAGCTTGGAGCTCCAGTTTCTCGGCATCCAGCTGCTTCCGGACCTTCTCCAGTTCATGGATGGTCTTGTGGCTGCCACCCAGCTGCTCCGTCAGGTCCGAGATCTCCTCTGCTCGGATGAGATCTCATCAGACTACGTGGAATGTGGTGGAGAACAAAGTGGGCAGGGGGAATACCATGGTCTCACCTTGGAGGTTCTTGTTCTCCCTTTTGAAGGTCTCCAGGTGCTCAAGCGACTCCTCATAGGCATTTTTCAGCTTGAAGAGCTCAGTGCTGAGAGACCTGGCCTCTTTCTGCGATGTCTCCAGCTCCATCTGGGACTCTTCAAACTTCTGCTTCCACTCAGACAAGATCTGGAGCAAAGCAAGGGGTCACCCTCTGTCCCCATGTCTCCCATCTGCTCCTGTCTCACCCCTGTGTCCTCTCACCTTGTCAAAGTTTCTCTGCTTCTTGTCCAATGCAGCAGCTGCTGCATTTGACCGCTCCAGGTCTGCCATGAGATCTTCAATCTCATTTTGCAGCCGGTGCTTGGTCTTCTCCAGGGAGGAACACTTGGCATTGACTGCCTCCACTGCTTCCTCAGCCTCCTGCAGCCGCTGGGCCAGCTTCTTCCTGCCCCAGGAGAAAACCTGGCTGTGGTGACCCATGGACCAAGTGGGTCAGCTCAAACCTTATTCTACCTATTGGCTGGCTGAGGCTCTGGATGTCCTCTACCATCTCCAGATCTCTATACCCTCTCTAGATCCTTCTACAGTGGATGTCCACTCTTCCCTGCCCCACAGAAGCTTTCTCCATGGGGAGATGACTCACTTGGCCTCCTCCAGCTCCTCAGTGCGCTGGATGGCATCCGTCTCATACTTGGTCCTCCACTGTGCCACCTCAGAGTTGGCCTTGGAGAGCGAGCGCTGGAGCTCAGCCTTGGCCTCCGTCTCCTCCTCATACTGCTCCCTCAGAAGGTCGCAGTCATGCCGGGCTGACTGGAGGGCATGGGCCAGTGCATTCTTGGCCTGGGAGGGAGAGGCAAAGAGAAGGTGAGCTTGAGCTATGTGTAAGTCCTCAAACTCAGTAAGCACTGGTATTTCTCAGCCAAACCTTCTCTAGTTCATCCCAACCAAATTCAGCACATCTAGACCCAGAGATCTAAAGAGGGGTATCTCTAGTCTGGTCCAGTTTGACTTCCCCTGGTCCAATGCCATGCAATTGCCCATAGACCAACCCAGCTGCTTCAGAAGTGACCTGCTCAGCCCAACCTCTCAGCTGTTAGACCAGTGCGACCCAACTCAACCACTCTTAGATGCAACTACCTAACTGAACCAGCCTGAACTTGACTTTCATTTGGTGCTTCCACCACGAGGGTGAAGGACACCTTGTCTTGTGGTCCTCCTGGAGACCCTCTCAGCCATCCTACAAACCTCACCTTCATCTCCTCCTCCAGCTGCCTCTTCAGGTCCTCCATCTGCTGGGTGTATGACTGCTTGCCCCTAGTTAATTGAGAGACAAGGGCCTCCTTTTCCTCCAGCTGGCGGGACAGCTCTCCTGCAGAGGTAGGGCACATTTTCAAGGATATGGCAAGGATTGAAGATTGAGGATGTGGGGTGAGGGGTATGGTGGGTCAGGGTCCCACCGTTCTCTGTCTGGAGCTTGGCCCGTTGGGTGCTGGTGTCATTGAGGACTCGTTGTGTCTCCTCCAGCTTGGCCCGGTGTTCAGCTGCCTGGTCCTCCATGGTGCGAGAGATCTTCTCCATGCCCACCTTGGAGGAGGAAAGGATGGAGGGAAGGAATGAAGCAGGAGAATGATGCCCATGGTGGAGATAAGATGTCCACCTTGGCCTCCTTCTACCTTGGCCTTTATCAGTTGCTCCATGTTGGAGCTGAGGTCATCCAGCTCCAGCTTGAGGTCGCTCTTCTCCTTCTCCAGCTTCTGCTTGACACGCTGTAAGTTGTCGATCTGCTCGCTGAGCTCAGCCACGCTGTCAGCGTGCTTCTTGCGCAGCGCAGCAGCCGTGGCCTCGTGCTGCAGTGTGGCCTCCTCCAGATCCCGCCGCATCTTCTGGAACTCTGCCTCCCGCTTCTTGTTGAGCTCGATCTGCACTGAAGTGGCACCACCTGCCTCCTCCAGCCGCTCGCTGATCTCCTCCAGCTCCCGTGACAGGTCTGAGCGCAGCTTCTCCACCTTGGCTCTGCCTGTCCGCTCTGCCTCCAGCTCTTCCTCCAGCTCCTCAATCCGTGCCTGTGCTCCAGGGATGGAGATACTATCAGCAGACTTGGCTCCACCCAACTCCTCCACTCAACCAGTTGAGCTGGAGACTTTCCAACCCAACTCACCCCAACAAGCTGAAAACTGTTCAACTCATCCCAGACAGCTGTACACTTGTCAACCAACTGTGAACTCCTAAACTCAGCCTAACCAGACAGACTCTTCACCTCAACCCAACCAGCTCTCCAGTCCAGCTCAAATAAGCAGAGAATAGATTCCTCACTTGCAGCTCTTTCAGCTTCTTCTGGAGCTGCAGAGCCAGAGCCTGCTCATCCTCAACCTTGCTGTTCTGCTGGTTGATCTCAAACTCTTTCCTGCAGATGAAAGCAGTTAGCAGTGAGGTCCCTGCCTTTGCCCCCTGACCAGTTTAGACTGGGGAAAGAAGTCCAGCCTTACTTCTTGAGCTTCTCCTCTAGCTGCTGCTTGTCATTCTCCAGGTCCATGATGTTCTCCTGGGTCAGCTTCAAGTCACCTTCCAGCTTCCTTTTGGCCCGTTCTAGGTCCATCCGGATCTTCTTCTCCTGTTCCAGGGAGCCTTCAAGCTGTGTGGAAATACGGAAATGGAAGGAAACCTCAGTTTTTCATCATCTCTGCCCCAGTAAGCTACTCAACACTACCATGGTGGTACCAGACCACACTTACATCATCCACTTGCTGTTCCATCTTGAGTTTGGCCTTTGTCAGGGTGTTGACCTTATCTTCCTCTGCCTGCAGGTCATCCAGCGTCTGCTGGTGAGATTCTTGCAGGGCCTTCTTTTCCTTTGTTAGCTTGGCAATGGTTTCATCCAGCCCAGCCATCTCCTCTGTGAGGTTCTTGACCTGCAGAAGGAGAAACACCAGGCCTCCAGCTTGGTACCACAGGTAGGGTAAAGCTGGATGACACTGCTGTTGTCCTTGGCCAGTGAGGCCACTTCAGTGGTAGAGAACCCAAAGCATGTTGAGTCTTCATGCCCAGATCAACTAGCCTTGGATCTCCTCAACCCAACATAACCAGGTTGTGTTGATCCAAATCCCCACACCTTAAGGTCAAGGCCTTTCTCCACCCCCACCTTGTTCTCGGTGGCATGTTTCTCCTTCTCCACCTTGGCCAGAGTCAGCTCTAGATCATCAATATCCTTTTTCAGCTCTGAACACTCATCCTCCAGCTTTCTCTTCTTAGCTGTCAGCTCTGCATTCATCTCTTCCTCATCCTCCAATCGCTCTGTCAGCTCCTTCACCTTGGCCTCCAGCTGGATCTTGTTCTTGATCAGCTGGTCACAGCGCTCCTCAGCATCATTGAGGTTGTCCTGCTCCTGTATTGGGATGGTAGGTGAAGTAGGGTGGCCTTGGAGGGGTGCTGGTAGCCCCCATGACATGGTTTTGAGGGGCAGTCTCACTCACAGCCTGTACTTGCAGCTGAAGGTCATTCTTCTCCTGCAGCATGGACACCATCTTCTCCTCCAGCTCCTTGCGTCGGGTCTCCGACTTCTCCAGGGCCTCCTTCAGCCGCCCAAACTCTTCCTTCATGTTCTGCAACAGAGCCCAGGAGACCAGTAGCCACATCCAACCCCCTCCATCCATCAACCCCACCCAACAGATTTTGGATCTCAAGCTGCCTGCCTCATCACCTCCTCCCACCTGCATCTCCTTCTCTGTCTCAGCACTCTTCAGCAAAGGCTTGATCTTGAAGTAGAGCTTCATCCAAGGCCAGTTCTTCACCCCCATGAAAGCCCTGATGTTCCACTGGATCACCAGCAGTGAGTCCCTAGAATGGCAACACAGATGCCACCACACCACAAACCTGGTGACCCACCAGAGGTCCCTTCTCAAGGAGAAAGACTCTTCCCCTCTCACCGGCGCTCCAGGATCTTCTTGAACTCAATGCGCATGAGCTGCCCTCGGGCCTGAGCCTGGATGCGGGTGATGATGCGGGAGAGGCGTTCATCCCGCATTTCCTCCAGAAGTCCCAGCAGCCCAGCCTTGAAGAAGACCTGATGGAAGAAGGAGGCGAGTGAGAGGGTGGATTGGTTGGGAAAGGTTGGTGGACAGATGGATGGGTTGATGGGTTGTTGGAGGGATGAAGCGATGGATGGTGGAGTGGATAGGCAGGTGGACACATCAATGGTAAGACAGTGGGGTCCACATGACCCCATGGGTGGTAGGACCATGGAGAAACCATGTGCCCTCACCTTGGTGTGTCCAAACTTGTACTGGTTGTGGTCAATGTCAATTGATCCCAGGAGCTTCTCAGCACCCTTGCGACTGTCGATGAACTGCCCCTCAGGGATGGCAGCAGGGTTCAGGATGCGGTACCTGGTGACCAGAGAGGACAGGAAAACCCTGAGATCAGCCCCAGTGGGGTTGTCCACCCCATCCCCACATTTACTCCTCTGTGCCTACCTCTGGCGGAAGTCCCCATAGAGGATGCGATTGGGGAAGCCCTTGCGGCAGATGCGGATGCCCTCTAGCACCCCATTGCAGCGGAGCTGGTGCATTACCAGGGGGTTGTCCATCACACCTGGCAGTGGGTTAGAGGGGTGGTGTCAGCCAGAAGCCACACCTTCCACCCTTTTCCCTGCCCTCAGCCCTGCCCTTTGCTCACCTGGCTCCTTCCGCTCATTGGGGATGATGCAGCGGACAAAGTGAGGGTGGGTGGTCTTGAGGTTGGCCATCAGCTTGTTGAGGTTCTCCTGGTGAGGAGGGAGGAGGGAAGAAGCTGACCATTGAGAGAGCAAGAGAGGGTCTGGGGGGCTGAAGGTGTGATCCACCATTCAGGAGGTTGTCCTCCCACTGCCCCACACTGGATCCACTATGTAGGTTCCTCACCCGATGCAGGGCAGAGACGGTCTGGAAAGAGGAACCTTTCTTCTTGGCTCCTTTCCCCTTCCCTCCATCACCACCTGGAGAGAAGACAAGTGGGGTGACACAGGAAAGAGGGCGACTGTGGTGGACAGTGGTCTTCTGCATGAACTCATCCTTCCATCACTCAACCATCCATTTACCCACCAGCATCTGCCCCAGCGTAGTTGGAGAAGAGGTTGGCCAAGAGCTTCAGGGCTGACTTCTGGTAGAGCCCCACCACTGTCTCATTGAGGGGGTCCTTGTTCTTCTCCAGCCACCCGATGATGTTGTAGTCCACCGTGCCAGCGTAGTGGATAAGGGAGAAATGGGCCTCTGGCTTCCCTTTGACATTGCGTGGCTTCCCAAAGTTGGCTGACTTGCCCAGGTGATTATCAAAGAGCTTGGCCTTGAAGGTCATGTCTGAGGCCTTGGGAAACATGCACTCCTCCTCCAAGATGGACATGATTCCCATGGGCTGGGAAGAAAAGACCTCAGTGGTGGTGGAGGACACCAAATACAGCCCAACTGGCCAACTTCGGGGTCCCTGGCAAACTCCAGCTGAAAGGCCCTTCCCCATGAGGCCCTGGGGGGAGGTTGTACCTTCTCAATGAGGTCAATGCAGGCTTGGAGGTCCATGCCAAAGTCAATGAACTCCCACTCGATGCCCTCCTTCTTGTATTCCTCCTGCTCCAGCACGAACATGTGGTGGTTGAAAAACTGCTGCAGCTTCTCGTTGGTGAAGTTGATGCAGAGCTGCTCGAAGCTGTTGAACTGGGGAAGGAGAGAGGAGATGGCCAGTGGGGTTAACTGGATCAACTCAACACCCAACAGGGTCAACAGAATGCCCAGTAGTATCAATGAGGTCAACTTAACACCCAAGAGGGTCAACACATGGCCCAAAGAGGTCAAGTTTCCAGCAGACAGCAACATGAATCTTCAGAAGATCATCTTAACACCCAACTGGATCAACCCAACCCCCAAGAAGACAAATACCCTGCCACTCCCTCAGTCCTCACATCAAAGATCTCAAATCCGGCGATGTCCAGCACACCGATGAAGTACTGCCTTGGCTGCTTGGTGTCCAGAGAGTTGTTGATCCTTACCACCATCCAGTTGAACATCTTCTCATATACAGCCTTGGCCAAGGCCCCAATGGAGTAGTACACCTGCTGGACATTCTGCCCCTTGGTGACATATTCATTGCCCACCTTCACCCGGGGGTGACACAACCCCTTGAGAAGGTCAGCTGAGTTCAGCCCCATCAAGTAGGCTGACTTGTCAGCATCTGCAGAGTGTCAAGAAGAAGACATGCTGTCAGATTCCACCTAACCTGGTGACCCCATGACCTATGTCATTCTACACCCACTCACCTTCAGTACCATCTGGTTCTGCCTGCTCTTCCCGTTGCTTCTGCTTGAACTTCATGTTGCCAAAGTGCATGATGGCACCCGTCAGCTTGTAGACACCAGCCTTCTCCTCAGCCGTGAAGCCCAGGACATCAAAAGCGCTCTGGGTGATAGGTGGAGGGGGGTGGGAGAGGGCCTTGCCACCAGCTGTGGTCATGGCTCTCTGCTGGCCACCATTTGTGTGTCCGTCTGCCCTTCTAGCTCGTCATCTCCTCAATCCATCTGAGGACTCATCCATCCATGGACTCACCCATTATAGATTCACCCATCCATCCATCCATCTGAGGACTCATATATCCATGGATCTATCTGTCCATCCATCCATGGATCCATCCATCCATCTGAGGACTACATCCTCCATTCACCCATCCACGGACTCTTCTAACCATCCATCCATCCATCCATCCATCCGTCCATCCATCCATCCATCCATCCATCCATCCATCCATCATCCATCCATCATCCATCCATCCATCCATCCATCAACTGATCCATCTATGGACTCATCCATCCATGGACTCATCCATTCACCATTATCTCCATCCATGCATTCATGGACCCATCCGTCTGTTTGAGGACTTGTTCACTCATGGACTCATCTGTCCACCTAAGGACTCCTGCACCTGTTTTTATCTCCACCCACAACCTCCTCCACCCCCTGCCTCCTGTCCTACCTTCTGTCCCTCACCCCTAATCATCCCACTCCACCAACCCACCATCTTCCACCTTTCCTATCTTCCACCTCTCATCCCTATGTTCCTCCTCTCCTCCATCCATCCATCCATCTTCTATGATCTCAACCCTCCTCCTGGCACTTCACCTTTGATTCATCCAGGGGATGTCCACGTGCCCACCCCACCACTTACGTCAGTTGCCAACAGCTCTTCAGAGTCATCGATGGAGGCCACAGTCACCTCTCCTTGGGAGACATAACTGTAGTCATAGGGGTTGTTCGTGATGAGAAGCATCTCTGCTCCGTGGACCAGGATAGAGACAAAAACTGAGCATTTGCACTGGCTAAACAGCCCCAAATCATCCTCAATTGCTCCAGGAAGGAGCAGAGAATCGGACGAGAGGAAGTAGAAGACTCAAGACCAAGCACCCTACTCACCCAGCAGCTCTGGCTTCTTATTGGAGAGGATCTGGTAAAAGATGTGGTAGTTCCTCTCAGCCTTCAGCTGGAAAATGACACGGGACTTCTCTAGGAGGTCTGAGGTGGGTATGGAGAGAAAGAGAATGGAAGTTGGGGTGAGGAGATGGATTGAAATATGGAGAGATGGATGGTAGGATGAGGAGATGGAAAAGGAGGGGTATCTGGATGGTGGGATGAGGAGATGGAGGGAAGAAGAGATGAAAATGGAAGGTCAGATGGATAGTGGGATGAGTCAGTGGATCAATCAACCAGGAAGATAGATGAAGGGATGGACATGGGAGAGGAAGAGGCAGGCAAGGAGAGAGGGAGGTAGACACGAGGAGATGGAGGGACAAAGAATTGGAGATGGAGTGTCAGGTGGATGGTGGGATAAGGAGATGGAGATGAAGAGGTGACTGGATGGAGGGAGGAAGGGAGATATATATGGATGAGTGGAGTTCCTGGGTGGATGGATGAGTCCATACTTGGATGAGTCCTAGGATGGATGAATAAATCCATGGATAGATAAATCCATGGATGGATGGATGATGGACTACAAGACATCCTCTCACTGGGCTCTCAACCCACTCACAGGTCTCAATGTCAGCTGATGCCAGCTTCCCAGTGGCCCCAAAATGGATCCGGATGAACTTCCCCTGGGAAAGCAGCAGCAGGAGGTGGAGGTGGCTGCCTTCTTGCAGCAGACCCCACATCACAGACCATGTCCCACAAACTGCCCCACAGACCCTTCCTCATAGAACCCACCCCCATCACTCACAAATCGGGATGAGTTGTCATTGCGAAGGGTCTTGGCATTGCCGAAGGCCTCCAAGGCAGGGTTGGCCTGGATGATCTGGTCCTCCAGGGTACCCTGGTGGGGTGGGACAATGCTGGGTGTGGACGCCACTGGGGGACACTCTCTGCCAAGGGTACGTGGATCATCATCAAGGACTGAGGCACTCACCTTGCTGCTATTGGTCACCTCCTTCTTGCGGTGGTCGCCAATGGCAGCAATGCTGGCAAAGTACTGGATGACCCTCTTAGTGTTGACTGTCTTCCCCGCCCCGGATTCTCCGCTGGGGGGGCAACAGTGAGATATTGGATAACAGCCTGGTGGGTCCTTCATCCCACCCCACTGCTACGGGGCAGAGTTGGACAAAGCAGGGCCTTACGTGATGAGGATGGACTGGTTCTCTCGGTCTGCCAAGAAAAGAGAAGAGTCAGGTGAGATAAAGTTGGGAATGCTTGAGGTCTTGGGGTTGAGGCTGAGGTTCTCCATCCTCCCAGGTGAGAACCAAGTCTAAGTCAGGAGCCATTTTTTGGAGTGGGGTCTTCTAGTTTGAGGTCCTCACAGGACATCCTTACCTGTCAGCATGTTCTGGTAGGCATTGTCAGAGATGGAGAAGATGTGGGGTGGAGCTTCACTCCGCTTCTTTCCCCGGTAGGCAGCCACCACCTCAGCATTGTAGACGGGCAACCACTTGTAGGGGTTGACAGTCACACAGAAGAGCCCCGAGTAGGTCTGGAGAAAAGGGCAGGGGAGTCAGAGCCAGGAGATGCCACCCCACCAGGTGGGGACATCCTAGGTCTAGGTGGCCCAAGGGATGGGGTGATGGGATGTCCTAATTTTGGTTGTCTGAAGAGGGGCTGGAGAAGGGACACCTTGGGTCTGGGTGGCCCACAACATCCAGAGATGGGACATCTCATGTGTCAGTGGCCCAAGGGATCTGGGGATGGGACATCTTGTGTCCCATCAAGGGGGCTATTGAAGTGACATCTTGGATCTGGGTGGCCAAAGGGGTCAGGGTATGCAACATCTCAGGTCTTGGTGGCTGAGGTGGTCTAAAAATGGGATATCTTGGGTCTGGGTGGCCCAAGGGAGCTGGAGAAGGGCCACCAGGTTCTAGGTGTCCTGAAGTCCATGAAAAAGCCACACTGGGTTTTAGGTGGCCCATAGACTGTCTAGAAGGTCCATCTGGTTCTAGGTATCCCAAGTGCTTTAGGGAAGGGTCACTAGTTTCCATCCACCCCATAGGCTGTGGGGAAGGCCCTGCCTACTTCCCAGGTGCTCCAGGGGCTTGTGGGAAGGCTCACATAGATCAACCAAGAGGCGTAGCGCTCCTTGAGATTGTAGAGGACGGCAGGCTCATGGAGGAAGGTCAGCATGGCCATGTCCTCGATCTTGTCGAATTTGGGGGGATTCTGCTGGTGAATGTCAGCTTCCTTCACCGTCACCGTCTGGGGGAATGGGGAAACATGGAGGTGGGGGTTGGGAGGTGTCCCATGGTTCAGGGGGTGCCTCGTGCGGTAGGGGGTGCTATGTTAGTAGGATTTCTTCCATGGGTTGGGAGGGGTCTGCTATGGGTTGGGGGGCACCCCCCATCAGTTGGGAGTCTTCAATGAGTCAGGGCCCCCACTAATATCAGCCTGGTTTCCCCCTCCCCCATTTGCTCCCCCTCACAAACCTTCAACCCCCCTCCCTCCTTTAAC
>VZTF01002098.1:1826656-1842701 GCA_013397755.1 Cnemophilus loriae
GGTGTGGGGGGAACCAGGGAGCCCAGGCGCCAGGGTTTCTTGTGTGTGTGGGCGATCTATGGGGACCAGGGTGCTTTGGTGGGGTTTGTGATGATTCTATGGGGTTCAGATGCCTGGGTTTCTTGTGTGTATGGGATCTATGGAGCCCAGATGCCTGGGTTCTTTGTGCATGGAGGGGATCTATGGGGCTAGGATTCCTGGGACCCTTGTGAAGGGGATGCCTATGGGGCCTGGATGCCTGGGTGCCTGGCCAATGTCCTGTCACCCGTGGTGACAGCTCTACCCTGCCAGGTCTATATTTGGACACGGCCGGGGCGGGGAGGGGGGGGGAAGATTTTAATCTCGTCCCCCACATGANAGATTGTAATCTCTGCCCCCCTATGAGGCGCCGTGGGGCCGGCAGGGGTCTGAGGGACGGGGGGGGTCTGGCAGCAGTCCCCGAACACCGTGTCCACTTTGTCATTCAGGAGGTGACAAGTGTTTCCGCGAGGTGACACATTCCCGCGGGAGGGGAGGTCTCCACCTCCCTATTGTGCCCCATAGAACCCCCTGCCCTGCCCCACAGACCCTCTCCTCTGCCCCACAGAGCCCTTATAGAGCCCCAGAACTGCTCCATAGAGCCACAGAGAGTCTGCACAGATCCCCACAGAGCCTTTTTAGAGCCCCATAGACTCCACAGAAAGCCCCATAGAGACATTACTCCATCCCCCCGCTCCCGAGTTTGGCGGGGGAGGGGAGCCGCCCAGACGCCGGGGTCCCCCGGGGTCCATCATGCGGCGCCGCCAGGACCAGGGAGGGATGGGGCGACAGATGGACGGGGGAAGGGAGGGTGAGGGGGAAAGGGGGGAGGGACAGAGGAGTTGGAGGAGAGAGAAACAGGCAGGAGACAGAGGGACGGTTGGACATAGAGAACATGGAGGGACCAGGGGGACATGGAGGAGGTAGAAGGTCTATGGGAGATGGAGGAGACAGGGCTGGTAGGCCAAGAGGTGGTGGGGTGATGGATGGAAAGTCCAGAGCAGTGGAGAGACACGGGACAGAATGTCAATAGGGCATGGGGGGTTGTGGGACATGGTGTGTGGTGGGACGGAGGAGCTGGTGGCTAAGGGGAACACTGAGTCCAGGACAGAGGGACCTCAGCATCTGCAGCAGAAGGTGCAGCCTCAGGAGCCAAGACATGCTCCCAGGGGTCTCAGGCTCTGCCCCACATATGGGGGTCCCAGATGCTGTCCCCCACCTCCTGGGGTCCCTCCCTCCCCACCCGCACATCTGCCCCCAGATGTGTCTCTCCCCCCACATGGGTCTAAGTTGGTGTGTAGCAGGTTGAGGTTACAGAACACCATGGGGCAGATAGAGATACACTGTGGGACAGCTCAAGGTTGAGGTGCAACCCATGGGTCACATCACATTGCATTATGGGTCTGGTTGCATCATGCTGTGGGGCACACTAGGTTGCACACTGGTTGGTGATCTTGTGTGGGCTACGGACATCTTGTGGGTGCCGTGCCATGGGGAAACCCCACCCTCCCAACACAAACCCAGCCCCACACAAACTGCTGCTGCTCAATGCTTTTTATTGGCTAACCAAGGTTAAGGGGCTGGGAGTGGGGGTGGGCCACTTGGAGGTCCAGGGGATATTGTTGGGGGTCCAGAGCTTCACTCTTCGTTGAGTCCCTTCTGATGGAGAATGAGAAAAAGGGATTGCGATCATGGGGAAATTGTGGGGCAGCCATGGGACAGCTGTAGGGTGGGGGAAAGTCCCACCTTGGCTCCGATGTCACGGCTCTTGGCCCGCAGCTTGTTGACCTGGGACTCAGCGATGTCAGCACGCTCTTCTGCCTCATCCAGCTCGTGCTGTGCCTTGCGGAACTTGGCCAGGTTGGTGTTGGCTTGTTCCTCCTGAGGGGGCAGGGACACCAGTGAGGCTCCCACACAGCTCTGTCTGCCGCCTGCCACCCTGCCAGCTGTCTCTCCATCCGATCTTCTTATTGCTCCATTTGGCCCACCATGGACCCACCTGTCCTTCCAGACATCCCATCTTCCAGCCACCCAATCATCTACTCAACTAACTATCCATCTAACATTCCATCCATCCTTCCTTCCTTCCTTCCTTCCTTCCTTCCTTCCTTCCTTCCTTCCTTCCTACCACCCACCCACTTTCGCTTGACCTACTCTCCTCATCCCCTGACACCCCACCCCTTGACCACCCCAAGGTCCCCTGATACTCCCCACATCCTCTCCCACATCCTAAACCCACGCTGTCCCCTCCTGGGGGGTGTTCCCACAGCTGCCCGCCTAATGCTCACCGCCTCCTCTGCCTGTCGCTTGTAGGCCTTGACCTTCATTTGGAGCTTGTCCACGAGGTCCTGGAGCCGGACCAGGTTCTTGCGGTCCTCTTCAGTCTGTGGGGTGAGACACACATGGATCATGACCTGACCCTACCTGTGCTTTGGGTCACCACCAGAACAATGAGGGTCAGGAGACAGTTAATGATGTTCCTGGGGAGTGGAGCCTCTCTAGATCTGTGGGTTGTCTCCCTGTATGAAGGTATCTTCTTGCCCCTGATGAGGTCTCACCTGAGGTTCTGGATCATGCAAAGACCTCATGGATGCTGGGACACCGAGAGGTGGCCTGGGTGGCTCATGACCCAGACAATGTTCTGGGTCCCACTACAGTATCAGACATAGAGGCAGCGGGCGGTCTAGTTTACCTGTGTCTCTCTGTCCAGCAGGTCGGCCATGTTCTAAGTCATGTACAGCATGAGACATAAGGCCCTGGGGCCACAGAGAGAGTGGATGACCTCCAGCGCCACCTCAGGCAACCCACCTGGTAGCTGAGCTCCTTGACACGACGCTCAGACTTGCGGAGACCCTTGACGCTCTCGGCATGGCGCTTCTGCTCAGCCTCCAGCTCATTCTCCAGCTCCCGCACACGAGCCTCCAGCTTCTGCAGCTGCTTCTTGCCCCCTTTGAGGGCCAACTGCTCAGCCTCATCCAACCTCATCTGCAGGTCCTTGATGGTCTGCTCCATGTTCTTCTTCATCCGCTCCAGGTGGGCGCTGGTGTCCTGCTCCTTCTTCAGCTCCTCTGCCATCATGGCCGCCTGCCCAAGGAAAGAAGCAAGCAGAGAAGGAGGGCCAAAGCATGCTCTCCATCACCCTCCAGTGGAAAGTGTCCTAGATGATGGTCTCAGCATGGCACTCACATCAGTGATGGCTTTCTTGGCCTTCTCCTCAGCATTCCTGCACTCCTGGATGGCCTCTTCCACCTCTGTCTGCAGCTGAGAGATGTCGGCCTCCATCTTCTTCTTCTGGTTGATGAGGCTGGTGTTCTGGAGTTAGAGAGGATCTCAGGAGGTGTTTGTTCAATGGCTCACCCATCCTTCTTCAACCCCCAATACGTAATGTCCCCCTACTCTCTGCCAACTCTGCAGGCTTAAANACATCAGTGATGGCTTTCTTGGCCTTCTCCTCAGCATTCCTGCACTCCTGGATGGCCTCTTCCACCTCTGTCTGCAGCTGGGAGATGTCGGCCTCCATCTTCTTCTTCTGGTTGATGAGGCTGGTGTTCTGGAGTTAGAGAGGATCTCAGGAGGTGTTTGTTCAATGGCTCACCCATCCTTCTTCAACCCCCAATACGTAATGTCCCCCTACTCTCTGCCAACTCTGCAGGCTTAAAAGATCTGGAGATCTTAGTAACCCGACCCATTAGAAGCCCATACCCATGGATGGAGGTGACCACTGTCCATGAATGTATGTGATATCTCACCTGTGAGTGGAGAAGCTGGACCCTCTCACTGGCCTCAATCAGCTCCTGCTCAGCCAACTTGCGAGCCCTCTCAGTCTGTTCCACCACTGCCCGCAGCTCCTCCAGCTCTGACTGGAGAAGGTTGTTTCTCCTCTCCACGATGGCAATATTCTCCTTCAGGTCCTCATTGACCCGTACCATGTCATCCAGCTGCAGCTGGGTGTCCTACAAGGCAGCAGGGAGAAGAGGGTGAATGGGGATGGTGGGGAAGCAGCTCAAGGTGTACCTTTCTTCTACTGTGGGATGGTGGCACCTACTACATTCTTATGGGATAGAAGTCTGATGGGTACCTTGAGGTAGCCCTGCAATGTCTTGACTTGCTTCTGGGCCTCAGCAGCCACACGGTTGGCATGGCTGAGCTGAATCTCCATCTCATTGAGGTCACCCTCCATCTTCTTCTTCAGCCTCAGGGCCTCATTGCGGCTCCGGGTCTCAGCATCCAGCGAGGTCTGCAGTGAGTCCACCACCCGCAGGTGATTGCGCTTGGCCTGTTCCATCTCCTCATCCTTCTCGGCCAGCTTGCGCTCATAGTCTGCCTTGACCTGGTTGAACTCCAGTTGGGCCCTCAGGATCTTTCCCTCCTCATGCTCCAGAGAGGCCTGGTGGAGACAGAGAGAAATTAGAGGGCCATGGAGAGGACCAGGACTACATGGAGACTCATGAGGTCGTGATTTGGCTCACCTCAGCCTCCTCCAGTGCAGCTTGGAGCTCCAGTTTCTCGGCATCCAGCTGCTTCCGGACCTTCTCCAGTTCATGGATGGTCTTGTGGCTGCCACCCAGCTGCTCCGTCAGGTCCGAGATCTCCTCTGCCCGGATGAAAACACATCAGACTATGTGGAAGGTAGTGAAAAACAATAAGGTGGTTGGCGAAGGACCACAGCCTCACCTTGGAGGTTCTTGTTTTCCCTCTTTAAGGTCTCTAAGTGATCAAGTGACTCCTCATAGGCGTTTTTCAGCTTGAAGAGCTCAGTGCTGAGAGACCTGGCCTCTTTCTGCGATGTCTCCAGCTCCATCTGGGACTCTTCAAACTTCTGCTTCCACTCAGACAAGATCTATGGGGACACCACCTGCTCAGCTGCTGCTTTGCCTATGAAGAATCCTGTTTCCATCCTCCTCTTCCTCCTTTCCCCAATACTCTCCTGGTAGGGACCTGAAGCTCTGCTAAAACCTGGGCCTTGAAAATTGTTCAGCCTTCTTCTGGACTTCTTCTCCTCCCTTTCTTTGAGTCATGGGACCCACATCTCTCTACCCCCTTTCCACCCTTCTCCTTCCACAATTTCTTGGTCCTCCCACCTTGTCAAAGTTTCTCTGCTTCTTGTCCAATGCAGCAGCTGCTGCATTTGACCGCTCCAGGTCTGCCATGAGATCTTCAATCTCATTTTGCAGCCGGTGCTTGGTCTTCTCCAGGGAGGAACACTTGGCATTGACTGCCTCCACTGCTTCCTCAGCCTCCTGCAGCCGCTGGGCCAGCTTCTTCCTGCCCCAGGAGAAAACCTGGCTGTGGTGACCCATGGACCAAGTGGGTCAACTCAAACCTTCTTCCACCCACTGGTTGCCTGAGGCTCTGCTCTGTATCTCCTCTACTATCTCCAGATTTGTATACATTCTCTGGATCTTTGTACAGTGGAAGAGTTTCCACTCTCCCCTGCCCCAGAAAAGCTCCCTTCATGGGGAGATGACTCACTTGGCCTCCTCCAGCTCCTCAGTGCGCTGGATGGCATCCGTCTCATACTTGGTCCTCCACTGTGCCACCTCAGAGTTGGCCTTGGAGAGCGAGCGCTGGAGCTCAGCCTTGGCCTCCGTCTCCTCCTCATACTGCTCCCTCAGAAGGTCGCAGTCATGCCGGGCTGACTGGAGGGCATGGGCCAGTGCATTCTTGGCCTGGGAGGAGAGGGAGTTATGAGGTGAGGAGAAGTTGGGTCCATATCAATTTGAGCCATCTTGGCATTCTCCAACTCTAACAACCTAGTTACCAACCAACCCAAACCAACCCAACCCAACCTCCTTGTAAGCCACCAACCCTACTGAACTTCTGAAGACCCTCAATTCATTTTCTCCTGCTGTGAGGGCAGGCTCATGATGCACCTCTCGATCCCAGACCAACCGTGTCCTTGACACTGGAGGTGTCTTTCAGCCCTACTGACCCCCCAACAAAGCTCTACCTTGACTTCTTCCTCTAGCTGCCTCTTGAGGTCCTCCAGCTGTTGTGTGTAGGTGAGTTTCCCTCGTGTCATCTGGTTGATGAAGGCTTCCTTCTCCTCCAGCTGCCTGGAGAGCTCGCCTGTCAGGTGGAATGGTGGATAATCACTTGCTGGGCACACCCTACAGCTACCCCACTGGGCAAGAGTTAGGCAGTTGGGTTAGGGAAGAGCAAGCCCCTCACCATTTTCCGTCTGGAGCTTGGCTCGTTGAGTGGTGAGGTCATTGACCATGCGTTGAGCCTCTTCGGACTTGGTCCGGTGCTCATTCATCTGATCTTCCATGGTGCGGCACATCTTCTCCAGGTTGGCCTACAAACAGGAAGGGCAGGAAGATGAAAGGGAACCTTGAGAGGGCAGTGGAAATGTTGTCCCTTCATGGCTGGAGACATATTTCCTACCTTGGCCTTTATGAGCTGCTCCATGTTGGAGCCGACATCATCCAGCTCCAGCTTGAGCTCACTCTTCTCCTTCTCCAGCTTCTGCTTGACACGCTGTAAGTTGTCAATCTGCTCGCTGAGCTCAGCCACGCTGTCAGCGTGCTTCTTGCGCAGTGCAGCAGCCGTGGCCTCGTGCTGCAGTGTGGCCTCCTCCAGATCCCGCCGCATCTTCTGGAACTCTGCCTCCCGCTTCTTGTTGAGCTCGATCTGCACTGAAGTGGCACCACCTGCCTCCTCCAGCCGCTCGCTGATCTCCTCCAGCTCCCGTGACAGGTCTGAGCGCAGCTTCTCCACCTTGGCTCTGCCTGTCCGCTCTGCCTCCAGCTCTTCCTCCAGCTCCTCAATCCGTGCCTGTGCTCCGGGAATGAGCAAGTTTTCAGCAGACTTGGTTTCACCCAACTCCTCCACTCAACCAATCAAGCTGGAGAGTCTTTCAGTCAATTCAAGTCAACTCAATCAACTGTAGACTCTTCAGCTCAACCCAGACACCTGTATACCCTTCACCTCAACCAGTCTCGATCCCATCCAGTCCTCTTTAACCCAGTCAAGATCTGAGCTCTCCAGATCAACCTGGCCTTCTTTGAAGACACTCCACCTTCTCAAATTATCTTGCGATTCTTCAACTCAGCTGATATTGAGGACATTCAACTCAACCAGTCCTAGAGCTAACTGGATCAGACAGCTCTGCACAAACTTCTCTAAGGACATTGGAATGAAGATGATTCAACCCAGATGGTCTGCTCAGCTCAGATGATTCTACCGAAGATGCTCCCCCTATCTTAAGTACTCCAGACCCATTGGTTCAGCTCAACCTCCATGAAAGCCAACCTGTCCAGGACCCCATGAGTCATTTCAAGGCAAGAAATGACAAAGAGGTTCTGGGACAAGGGACATGCCATGGCTTCCGACCTCAGGTGGGTGGCACAGTTTAGGTCCTTCTCAAAAAGATATGAAGAAGAAAATGGGGAGGACTAGTTCCTCCTTCTGGCTGACCCCCCAAGCTGAAGCCCTCCTCACCTGAAGCTCTTTGAGCTTCTTCTGGAGCTGGGCCGCAACTGCTTGCTCGTCCTCGATTCTGGCATTGAGGGCGTTGAGCTCAAAGTCTTTCCTAGGTGTGGGGAGAAACACCAGGCAGTCATTCTCCGGAGTGCTCAGCAGAGGTGTTACAGGTAAAGGACAAGCAAGTGTGCAGGCCCCTACTTTTTCAGCCTCTCATCCAATTGTTGCTTGTCATTCTCCAGGTCCATGATATTCTCCTGAGCCAGCTTCAAATCACCTTCTAGCTTCCTTTTGGCCCGTTCCAGGTCCATCCGGATCTTCTTCTCCTGCTCCAGTGAACTCTCCAGCTGCAAGTGAGGAAGAGACACACCCATCAGCCTCTGCAAACACACACTCCAGAAGGACCTCCACACCCCAAGGGACCAGCTATGTGCCATAGTGGGAGTGGCCTATACTCACGTCATCCACTTGCTGTTCCAGCTTGACTTTGGCCTTTGTCAAGGTGTTGACCTTATCTTCCTCCGCCTGCAGGTCATCCAGCGCTTGCTGGTGAGATTCTTGCAGGGCCTTCTTTTCCTTTGTTAGCTTGGCAATGGTTTCATCCAGCCCAGCCATCTCCTCTGTGAGGTTCTTGACCTGCAGAAAGAGAAATATCAGGCCTCCAGCTTGGTACCAGAGGTAGGACAAGAGACAGGAGGTTGTTCTTGCTCTTGGTGAAGCTGGGTCTAAGTCAGGAGATGCAGGAAAACTCAACCAGCCTTGGGTGTTGGTGATGCAATCAAACCAGCCTTGGATCATTACAACCCAACCCAAGCAGTTACGGGTCTTCATGACCCAACTCATCCAGCCTTGAATTTGGCAGCTCAAACAGCCTTGATTCTTGGCAACCCAACCCAACCAGCCTTGGGTCTTCACCAGACCAATTTACTTTGGCTTGAGTGATTCTGTGAGTCAGCTCAATTCCCCACAATTTGAGGTCAAGACCTCTCCCCACACTCACCTTGTTCTCAGTGGCATGTTTCTCCTTTTCCACCTTGGCCAACGACAACTCCAGATCATCAATGTCCTTCTTCAGCTCTGAGCATTCATCCTCCAGCTTCCTTTTCTTTGCTGTCAGCTCAGCATTCATCTCCTCCTCATCCTCCATCCGCTCTGTCAGCTCCTTCACTTTGGCCTCCAGCTGGATCTTGTTCTTGATCAGTTGGTCACAGCGCTCTTCAGCATCAGCCAGGTTGTCTTGCTCCTGGAAAGGGGAAGGTTGGTTTGAGGTGGATGAAAAAGGAACACAGGGCCAGGTCATCTAGGTCACTCACGGCCTGCACTTGCAGCTGAAGGTCATTCTTCTCCTGCAGCATGGACACCATCTTCTCCTCCAGCTCCTTCCGCCGGGCTTCTGACTTCTCCAGGGCCTCCTTCAGCCGCCCAAACTCTTCTTTCATATTCTGTGGGAGGCACAAATGTGCCATATAAGTCTCATTTCTTCTTTTTTGTCCCCACATACCACTTCTTCTCTCCATCCACCTACCCACCTTCCCTACCCATGGCCCTGACTTACCTGCATCTCTTTCTCTGTCTCAGCGCTCTTCAGCAAAGGCTTGATCTTGAAGTAGAGCTTCATCCAAGGCCAGTTCTTCACCCCCATGAAAGCCCTGATGTTCCACTGGATCACCAGCAGTGAGTCCCTGGAGAAGGCACAGCAAGATGTTGGTCTGCAGGGACTTCCACTCAACATGGATAGAGCACCATCTCCATCTCACCACCTACCTGCGCTCTAGGATTTTCTTGAACTCCTGACGGGACAGGAAACCACGGACCTGGGCCTGCAAGCGGGTCATGATCCGGGCCAGGCGCTCATCCCTCATCTCCTCCAGCAGCCCCAGCAGCCCAGCCTTGAAGAAAACCTTTGAGGAGAGATGAAGATAAGTGCTGCTGGGATTTGGAGGCGTGGTGGAGGGATGAGTGGTGGCATGGATGGAGGGAGCTCAGATGGGCAGATGGACAAGTATATGATGGGGCCATAAAGTCCATCTGGTCCCACCATGAAAACCTTGTGGATGGTGGGACCACAGGAACAGAGACAAAGTGACCTCACCTTGGTGTGTCCAAACTTGTACTGGTTGTGGTCAATATCAAGGGATCCCAGGAGCTTCTCGGCGCCCTTGCGACTGTCGATGAACTGCCCCTCAGGGATGGCAGCAGGGTTCAGGATGCGGTACCTGGTGACCAGAGAGGACAGGAAAACCCTGAGATCAGCCCCAGTGGGGTTGTCCACCCCATCCCCACATTTACTCCTCTGTGCCTACCTCTGGCGGAAGTCCCCATAGAGGATGCGATTGGGGAAGCCCTTGCGGCAGATGCGGATGCCCTCTAGCACCCCATTGCAGCGGAGCTGGTGCATTACCAGGGGGTTATTCATCACACCTGGTGGGTCATCAAGACTGGTGAGTCAAGGCCTGCCCCACAGCACTGCTCCCTACCACCACCTTTGGCCAGGGCCCAGCACTGTCCTCTCAATCAACCCTCAGGGACTGGCTCACCAGGAGACTTGGTCTCATTGGGGATGATGCAGCGGACGAAATGAGGATGGGTAGACCGCAGATTGGTCATTAACTTGTTGAGATTCTCCTGAAAGATGGAGGAGGAGATGATGAAGGGAATGAAGACATCCCCGCAACCTGTCCCACCAAGGGTCATCCCTTGCCCTAGGATATGTTTTCCAAGCCCACACACCCTGGTGTCCACCAATAAACCTTGGACTCACTCGATGCAGGGCAGAGACAGTCTGGAAGGAGGAACCTTTCTTCTTAGCTCCTTTCCCCTTCTCCACAGCTGTTGGAGAAGAAGAAAGGATGAGATAGGTCAGGGACAGGGTGGAGAGGACCCCAGATGCTAAGGAAGGGGGTGCCCCTTACGTGCATCAGCCCCGGCATAGTTGGCAAAGAGGTTGGCCAAGAGCTTCAGGGCTGATTTCTGGTAGAGCCCCACCACTGTCTCATTGAGGGGGTCCTTGTTCTTCTGCAGCCACCCAATGATGTTGTAGTCCACCGTGCCAGCGTAGTGGATAAGGGCAAAGTGAGCCTCTTGCTTCCCTTTGATGTTTCGTGGCTTCCCAAAGTTGGCTGACTTGCCCAGGTGATTATCAAAGAGCTTGGCCTTGAAAGTCATGTCCGTGGCCTTGGGAAACATGCACTCCTCCTCCAGGATGGACATGATTCCCATGGGCTGGGAAGAAAAGACCTTGTTGGCTACAGTGAACACCAAATACAGCCCAACTGGCCAACTTCGGGGTTCCTGCCAAGCTGCAACTGAAAGGGCCCTTCCCCAGCCTCATGAGGCCCTGGGGGAGGTGGTACCTTCTCAATGAGGTCAATGCAGGCTTGGAGGTCCATGCCAAAGTCAATGAACTCCCACTCAATGCCCTCCTTCTTGTATTCCTCCTGCTCCAGCACGAACATGTGGTGGTTGAAAAACTGCTGCAGCTTCTCGTTGGTGAAGTTGATGCAGAGCTGCTCGAAGCTGTTGAACTGGGGAAGGAGAGAGGAGATGGCCAATGGAGTCAACAGAACACCTAATATGTTCAGTGGGGTCAACCTGAGCCCCAGCTGGGTCATCACAAATGAAAACAAGGAACTCCTACATCCAGTAGGGTTAACTCAACACCCAGTGGGGTCAACACAACACAGTCATCCAGGGCTTACATCAAAGATCTCAAAGCCAGCAATGTCCAGCACACCGATGAAGTACTGTCTTGGCTGCTTGGTCTCCAGCGAGTTGTTGATCCTGGTCACCATCCAGTTGAACATCTTCTCATACACGGCCTTGGCCAAGGCTCCAACGGCATAAATCACCTGGAAGAGGGGCGTCCCACCAGTGAAAGGGGTCTCTTGGTGTCCTCCTTTCTGGAGATGGCACCATGTCTCCCCAAAAGGAGGAGATTTTGGGGATGTCCTACTCACCTGCTGGACATTCTGCCCCTTGGTGACATACTCATTGCCCACCTTGACCCGAGGATGGCACAACCCCTTGAGAAGATCGGCTGAGTTCAGCCCCATTAGGTAAGCTGACTTGTCTGCCTCTGAGGATGAAAAAGGGAAAATATGAACCTGGAAGGATCATGGGGTTCACCCCCATTTCCACCTCAGCCTTGGCTGGACCCAACCTTCTGTGCCGTCTGGTTCTGCCTGCTCTTCCCGTTGTTTCTGCTTGAACTTCATGTTGCCAAAGTGCATGATGGCACCCGTCAGTTTATAGATGGAGTTCTTCTCCTCTGGAGTGAAGCCCAGGACATCAAAAGCACTCTGTGGGGCAAAAATGTGGTCAAGATCTTCTCCAGCCCACAGAGACACATACACACTGCCTGGTGGCCTCTCATCTCACATCCGTGGCCAGGAGCTCCTCTGCATCATCAATGGATGGAACTGTGGTCTCTCCTTGGGAGATGAAGGCATAGTCATAGGGGTTGTTGGTCACCAGCATCATGTCTGAAAGGAGAAAAAGGTGTTGGGACAGGCAGGTCCCAAAAGAGGTATGGGGTCAGGTATTTGCAGGTAGGTTGGGAGCATGGCTCACCCAGCAGCTCTGGCTTCTTATTGGAGAGGATCTGGTAGTAGATGTGGTAGTTTCTTTCAGCCTTCAGCTGGAAGATGACACGGGACTTCTCCAGGAGGTCTGGGGTGGGGATGAAGAGAAGATGGGTGGAGGTTGGGATGAGGAGATAGAGGGTCAGATGGATGAATGGAGGGAGGCTTAAGGATGTGGAAGGGTAGATGGATGGTAGCATGAGGAGAAGGATGGACAGGTGGATGGAGAGATGGATGAAGGGAGAGATGGTGGACAACCAGATGTTCTCTCATAGAGCCCTCAAACTACTCACAAGTCTCAATATCAGCCGATGCCAACTTCCCAGTGGCCCCGAAATGGATCCGGATGAACTTCCCCTGGAAGAATAGTGGAGAGAGGTGGAGGTGGCCACCTTCTCCCAAAACACCCCAACTCAAAGACCCTTCCCCATAGAGTCCACCCCATAGACTCTTCCTCACAGACTCCACCCCCAAAACTCACAAATCGGGACGAGTTGTCATTCCGGACAGTTTTGGCATTGCCAAAGGCTTCCAAGGCAGGGTTGGCCTGGATGATCTGGTCCTCCAGGGTGCCCTGGTGGAGTGGGACAGTGTCAGAGGGGCTCTCACGGTAAGGGGCAGGGGATGTAGGGTGTGAGGTTGAGATGGATGGCTGAGAGGACACAGAGGTCCATGAAGGTTTGTGTGGGTGGTTGGGTTGATGGACAGGGATGAGGGTTGATGCCATGCGTGGATTGAGAGATGGTTAGTTGGCTGGATGGAGATGGGACAGATGAATGGAAGGTTGGATAGTTTGGTTGGTTGCTTGGTTGGTTGGTTGGTTGGATTATTGGTTGGATTGTTGGGTGTTTCATTGGGTAATTGTTTAGGTGGTTGATTGTGTCATTGGTTGGACAGACAGGTGGCAGAATGTTGGCCACACCCCAAGGTGTCATCCCCCACCAGTGCCCTTACCTTGCCCGGGGCCCCCGTCTCCTTCTTGCCACGGTCACCAATGGCAGCAATGACAGCAAAGTACTGGATGACCCTCTTGGTGTTCACAGTCTTCCCCGCCCCGGATTCTCCGCTGAAGGTAGCCAAGGAGAGCAATGGTTGGATACTGGTGCTATGGTGCTGGGGGTGGGGTGGGGATGGATAATGGGGAGGGATGGATAATGGACTTCCACAGACAAATCCATGTAGTGATAAAGGATTGGCTGTGTAGGTTGGCATGATTTCAAGGGAGAAGGGGAGGGGCTATGTGCCAGGTGGAAGTGTCTTGGCTGTGAGCAGGACTAAGACAATGTTTACAGATGAGATCACTCACGTGATGAGGATGGACTGGTTCTCCCGATCTGGTGGGATAAGGAGAAGAAACATGAGGTTCTGAAGCCCACCTTGGCTCTGCCCTACATCTCCTGCTCCCCAGAAAGGATCAGGGGATATGGTTATGGAGTCCTTGCAGAAGGTCCCTACCTGTCAGCATGTTCTGGTAGGCATTGTCAGAGATGGAGAAGATGTGGGGTGGAGCTTCACTCCGCTTCTTTCCCCGGTAGGCAGCCACCACCTCGGCATTGTAGACGGGCAACCACTTGTAGGGGTTGACAGTCACGCAGAAGAGCCCCGAGTAGGTCTGGAGAAAGGAGCAGGTGGGTCAGAGTCAGGAGGTGCTGCCCCATGAGGTGGTCCAAGGAGTCTGCAGAGGTGACCTCTTGTGTCTAGGTGATATTTTGGGTTTAAGTGACCGTGTGGCCTGGAGATGGGACATTTGGGTGTGGGGGACCAAAGAGGTCTGGAGACAGGATGTCCTGGTTCTGGATGGCCCATGCCATCTGGAGAAGGAATATCCTGGTTTTGGGTGGCCCAAAAGGTCTGGGATATCTTGGATCTGAGTGGCTCAAGAGGTGTGAAGAAGGACCATCCCAGTTATGAGTGGATCATGAGATGTAGAGAACACAAGGGACATCTTGTGTCTATGTGGCCCAAGGGGTCTACGGAAGTGGCATGTGAGTTCTGGATGGGGTCTGAAGAACCTCGTGGGCTCCCAACTCACATAGATCATCCAAGAGGCGTAGCGGTCCTTGAGGTTGTAGAGGACAGCGGGCTCATGGAGGAAAGTCAGCATGGCCATGTCCTCAATCTTGTCGAACTTGGGGGGGTTCTGCTGCATGATCTGGTCCTCCTTGACCGTCACCGTCTGCTCAAGGTAAGGAGGACCCCATGGAGCAGGAATACAGGGCAAGGAGTTGCCCCAGTTGTTCCCTCCCATAGGGCTGAGAGCTGGGCATCTGGGTGTTCCCTTGAGAGCCAGAGGAGGTCTAGGTGTCCCTCAAGTGATAGAGAAGATGTTTTCGGGTCTGGGTGTCTCTGGGGTGATAGACGAGGTTGGATGGGGTCTAGCTGTCCAATGGGTTCTGGGAAAAGTGGATCAGGGTCTAGATATTTCCTGGGTTCTAGAGAAGATGCTGTGGAATCTGAGCATCCAGTGGGTGCTGGAGTAGGCACGTTGGGGTCTAGATGTTTCTTGGGTTCTAGAGAAGGTGAGTTGGGTTCTTTGTGTCCCATGTGGAATGGAGTTGCTATTTTGAGGTTCTGGTGTCCCAGGTGTGGCTGGGGTCCCCCCACCTTGCCATGTTCGGTCTCAGCAGTGATCTTGGAGCCCTCACGGCTGACAATGGTGGCCTTGACAAATTCCTCCTTCTCATCAGGGACGAAGATGTCCTTCTTCAGGTCGAAGGGGCGGGTCTGGGCAGCCAACCGCTCCTTCTCCGACTTGCGGAGATAGGGGGCGGCCTCCCCAAATTCAGCCATCTCCACATCAGGCATGGTGGCACTGGACAGGGCTGGGTAGGGTAGGAGGGATCAGACCCTCCAAGTGCTGCCAGTTCCTCCCAGTTGACCCCATTGTAGCTCTTTCCTTGGTGAACCCATCATTCCCTGTTTTTCTCCACATCTACCACTTCCTCCTGGTCAACCCAACTCCTTCATTCCTCCCCAGTGCTCCCAGTTCCTCTCCAATGCTCCCACTCCTCCCAGCTGGCCCATCCCAAGTCCACCCTCAGTGCTTCCATTATCTAGAGTTCCCTCCCAGTGCTCCCAGTTCCTCTCCAGTGCTCCCAGTCAGCCCCATCCAAAGTCCATCCTTGGTGATCTCATCTTCTCCCATTTTTCTCCAGTGTTCCCAGTTCCATTCCAGTGCTCCTAGTTCCTGCCAGTTGTCCTAATCACCATCCCAAGTTCCTTCTTGGAAGTCCCAGTGCCTTCCCCAGTGCTCCCTGTTCCTTGCAGTGCCTCACACTGCCTGCCCTTTACCCCACCCCAGCCCCTCCCAGTACCCCCCAGTACTCCTGTATCCCTCCCATTTCTTCCCAGTTCCCCCACAGACCCTCCTAGTATCATCCCAGACCCTCCCAGTCACCCCCAGTCACCCCAGACACCCTTCAGTTCCTTCTACTACTCAGTCCCACCTCTCTTGCGGTCTCCGAGTCAGGGGATGACAGTGCAGACTCAGGGCGGTTCTGGTCCTGGTCCAGGACACAACCCCCCCCCCCCAGTATGTCCCAGTATGTCCCAGTATATCCCAATATGTCCTATTATATCCCAGCATCCCCGCCCAGCCCCACCAGTTCTTCTCCAGTACACCACCACACAGACACACACACAGAGTACTGCTCAGTAAGTCCCAGTATCCCCCTAGGATTTATCCAGTACCCTCCCCCCTCCCCCCTCCCCCAGTATCATTCCAGTCTCTCCCAGTTACCACATAAACCCTCCCAGCATCATCCCAGTCCCACCCTGTTCCCCCACAGATGCTCCCAGTATCATCCCAGTCTCTTGCAAAGATCCTCCCAGTTCCTTCCTAGATCCTCCCAGTCCCTCCCAGTCCCTCCCAGTTCCCCTATAGACCCTCCCAGTATCATCCCAGTCTCCTGCAAAGATCCTCCCAGTTCCTTCCTAGATCCTCCCAGTCCCTCCCAGTCCCTCCCAGTTCCCCTATAGACCCTCCCAGTATAATCCCAGTCCCTCCCAGTTCCTCCATAGAC
>VZTF01002098.1:1843714-1947229 GCA_013397755.1 Cnemophilus loriae
AGCACCCCTCCCGGTTTATTATGGGATAGATGAGGCAAGCCAAAAGACTCGACTGGATGCCTGGGTCCCCCCGGGGTGGGGGAGGGGACAGACAGACAAAGGACAGGTGTGACCCCCCTTCCCCCTCCAAGGGAACTCAGGCATCTGTGCCCCTCCTCCCATCCCTTTGTTCCCTCTCCCTCCCCCCACAATGGGATATTTTTGAGACATCCCCCCCCACAACCCCTGACATCCGATCAGCTTGTGACGCCAGTGGGGCTGTGGGGCACCTTCACCTCATAACCATATATGGGGCTGGCCCTACAGGTTCCCCTTCCCCCCCTCGACCCCCATAGCTCACCTAAGAATAGACAGGGGCACCCAGCCATCCAGGCCTTATCAATCTCATTAGATGCCCTATAGAGGACCAGGTGCCTGAATTTCACCTAATTTTCCTGATTTCCCCCAGTTTCCTGATTTTTCCCCAAATTTTCTTGGTTTTCCCCTGCTTTCCCTATATTTCCATCAATTTGCCCTGAATTTCCTTGGTGTCCCCTAATTTTCCCACACTTTCATGATTTTTCCCCAAATGTCCTTATTTTTTCCTGCAATTTGCCCCAAATGTCCTTGTTTTCCCCTTGATTTCCCCAAGTTACTGCCAAATTTTGTTTTCCCCAATTTCCTCCTAATTCCCTCATTTTGCTAATTTTCCCTCAATTTCCCCTAATGTCCCCTAATTTTCCTTATTCTGATCTTTTACACCTAAATTTCCTCTTATTCTCCCTGAATTTTCCCNAAAAGACTCGACTGGATGCCTGGGTCCCCCCGGGGTGGGGGAGGGGACAGACAGACAAAGGACAGGTGTGACCCCCCTTCCCCCTCCAAGGGAACTCAGGCATCTGTGCCCCTCCTCCCATCCCTTTGTTCCCTCTCCCCCCCCCCACAATGGGATATTTTTGAGACATCCCCCCCTACAACCCCTGACATCCGATCAGCTTGTGACGCCAGTGGGGCTGTGGGGCACCTTCACCTCATAACCATATATGGGGCTGGCCCTACAGGTTCCCCTTCCCCCCCTCGACCCCCATAGCTCACCTAAGAATAGACAGGGGCACCCAGCCATCCAGGCCTTATCAATCTCATTAGATGCCCTATAGAGGACCAGGTGCCTGAATTTCACCTAATTTTCCTGATTTCCCCCAGTTTCCTGATTTTTCCCCAAATTTTCTTGGTTTTCCCCTGCTTTCCCTATATTTCCATCAATTTGCCCTGAATTTCCTTGGTGTCCCCTAATTTTCCCACACTTTCATGATTTTTCCCCAAATGTCCTTATTTTTTCCTGCAATTTGCCCCAAATGTCCTTGTTTTCCCCTTGATTTCCCCAAGTTACTGCCAAATTTTGTTTTCCCCAATTTCCCCCTAATTCCCTCATTTTGCTAATTTTCCCTCAATTTCCCCTAATGTCCCCTAATTTTCCTTATTCTGATCTTTTACACCTAAATTTCCTCTTATTCTCCCTGAATTTTCCCTAATCTCCCTCAATTTGCCCCACTTCCCCTAAGTTTTCCTTTATTTCCCCTACACTTCCCTAAATTTTCCATACATTTTCCCTATTTCCCCTAAGGTATCTCATTTTTCCCCAATTTCCCCACATTTTTCCTCAATTCCCTCTAATTTTCCAGAAATTTCACCAACTTCTCCTAATTTTCCTTGAATATATCCCTAATTTCTCCTAACTGAAATTTATTTCCCCAGTTTACCAAATTTTTCATATTTTCCTCCTCATTTTTATCACTTTCTCCAGATTTCCCCTAATTCCATCCTACTTTGCCCCAATCTCCCCTAATTTTCCCCCATTTCCCTGAATTTCCCGTTTATTTTTTCACGTTTCCCACAATTTTCTCAGTTTCACCCTAACTGCCCCTGATTTTCCCCAACATTTTCACAACTTATCTTGTTTTCTCCATATTTTACCTAATTTGCTCCAACACTTTATTGGATATGGGGGGAAGCATAGCAACAAGGATCAGGAAAAGGCTCAGGTACCTAATGCCTCCTCAGCTTCAGTCTTTAATAGTAAGAGCACTTGTCCTCAGCGTACCCAGGACCCTGGACTGGAAGACTGGGATGAGAACAAGAACAAACCTCCCATAAACCAAGGACTGTACCACTCAGGCATTTCCCTCCCATACACTCTCTCCCCTGAAATGTGCTCCTGGTCCTGCAGAAGCTCCTCATCCTCCCAGGACAGATGAGGTCGGCCACTGCCTCTCCCTTGGCTGAACAGCACCTGACTTGAACTTGATTCTGGCTGACAGAGCTGGAGCTTTGCTTGACTTTAGATTTGGCAATTCGGCCTTTCGTGTCTCTTCAGGCAAAACCTCTCTGGGCTTCCAAACCCCTCCCGCCCCCATCCACTCTTTAATGACAGGGCTTCCTTTCCTGGTGCTTTCTCAGTGCCAAGAGCTGTCTCATCTATTCCATTCGACTATTTGTGTTCCCTGACCATCACACCGAGCTGTTTCTGTGCTACCCCATCTGCCATCCTGCCTTCCATATGTGCCAAGTGCTGCCAGCTGCCAGCAGAGCCACCTCCCACCCACCCCGGCCGTGCTCTCCTGCCCATTTGCATCCCTAGCACAATGGCCTTGCACTCAGTCTGGGGAAAATAAATGGGGTCTATTGCCAGATAAAACCGACCCAACACCTTCCCCTCTTCTTTGGCAGGATCCCTGTGCGACCTAACGCAATACAGGAAGGAACTGTGGCTCAGGTTCCACGGTGGCCCAGCACTTGCAGCCTGAGGTAGTTCAAAAACCCAGAGGGCTCCTGAAATGAGAAGGGGAAATGAGTGGCCTTTTCCTCTGTGGTGTGTGACTGCTGATGGAGCAATGCTACAGAGATCAGACCACAGCAACACGTGTAAATACAAACTGCTGAGGCAGTCCTTTCTTTACGGTACACCCTTGAGGAGGACCCTAGACATGGATGGAGAGGAAGGTACAACTAAGGCAACTCTTAATTCCCACCACGGCACTCTCTTCCTCTATCAGGAAGTGTGAGACAACAGGGAAAGGAAGTGTGGCCATAAACAGGGCGTGTTCCAGCAGCATCAGCCTTTTGGCTGGCTATGGCAGGAAACTAGAGGAGAATACATGCTGGAGGGAGGAGAGAAACCTCTGTGTCAAAGTCAAGACTTCTGAAGTGTGCCCTTCCTCACAGCTCCAGTAAAGCTTGGGACCCTAGCCTGCTTCAAGCATGGCAACAGCCTTTGTGCTGCCATCATGGATGAAGTCCTGCAATTCACTCTCAAAAGAAGGGACAATGGATTTTATTGATACAAGAGTGAGTTAACAATGTTCAGTAGCAAGCGTGACAGTGACTTAACAAGTCTCAAGGTCAGAGCTTCATTGGTTCCTCTCTTAACTTGTTTTCTGCAGGCCAAGAAAAAGGGTGCAATAGAGTCTTGGGAAGGCAGTTCTTATAGAAATCAGCCACGGAAACCACAGGTATGTAGCTTTTTCTTTTAAAAGCTGTCTCAAGGTGGGCTGCTGTGAGTGCAGAGGCACCCAACAGTTGCACAGCATTCTGATCTAGTGCACGTCTGCCCAGTCTCACAGTTCCTGCTGTGCCTGTAGCTCGGGCAGAGACAAGGAAGGCTGCGAGGCACAAAGAGCGAGGGAAAGCTGCTGTTGTTGCCAAGTGTTTCTTATCAATGACAGTGCTCGCCTCTGCTTTCTTGCTTGTTCCCCTCTCTGAACACTAGTCCTACTGAATGCCCCACCCCACTCTCTCTCCGTGCACCAGCCCTGAGCTTCTCAGTCCTTTGGGGCACTCTCCAAAAACCCCTCCCTGTCCACCTGGGCTCAAAGCAGTTCTTCCCACAGCCAAATTTCTGAAATGGCACCATGCAGAAGGTTGGGGCAGCAGCACTCTAGTGCTGATCAAAACCAAAAGACTCAAGTCTTCACGCCAAGACAGTGCTTTGCCTTCACAGGTCCAGTTCTGCCTCAGCACTGCTCTCTGTCAGCTGTGTGCAACACCACAGACTCTGAGGAAACTGCTGTTGGGTCCAGCTGACCTTTGCCTGAATGGTCACAGTGGCCGCTGGATGACCAGAGGGTGGCCATTCACAGCCCTGACCACAGGCTGTGAGTGAGATGCAGTGTGTGCTCTGGCGTTATGCCAGCAGAACCAGCCTTGACCTGAAGAAACCCCGGCATCCCCTGCTGCTGAAGGGGACAAACACAGACGCAGACATGGCACACTGCTGCCTCCTCTGCAGACATTCTCCACCAAGCTGTCCCACATGGTAAACACCTGTCAGACACATGCCAAAGCTCTCCTTATGCTTGGAACTCAGTCTAAGATTGGGTCATTCCTCAGGGTGCCTGCTCCTCTTTCTGTGGTCACAATGATGCTGCAGGGACAGCAACAGATGGACATCCCCTACCTTAGAACATGCTCCTTGTCCTTCAGAAGCTCCTCAGCCTCCTGAGTCAGGTGATGTTGGCTACTGCCTCTCGCTCAGCTTCAGACAACTGGCTTAGCCCTCCTGGGGAAGTTAAGCCCCCACTTCTCTGAGGCAGGGGAGACTGGCACACCCCTGTCAGCAGCTTTTTGCTCTTGGCTGGGCTCCTCTGGTCACAGGGGAAGTGGACCAAGGCAGAACAGAGCCCTGGGGATATCCTAAAGCACCACCATCAGGTGTGAGCTGCAGAGAGACTCATTGAAAGAGAACAGGCAGACAAACACCAGGGTCACTGTCTTCAGAGCCTTTGTTTTCTTGCAGGGCAGCAAGGAGGAAAAGCGCCTTGAAGTATGCAGTACACATGCACTTCAGCAGCAGACTCAAGAGCAGCAGTACAGACTGCAGGTCTTGAACCTGGCATCCCTGGCTTGAATCAGCTTGGTCCTGCACAAGCCTGAGGCAGTTGTAGAGTTGTCACCAAGTGCACCACAAGTCACCTGGAAAGGCAGTGTTCGGCACCATTTTGTTAGGATCAAAGGGCTCTGGCTCCAGAGGAGGATAAGGAGCTGCAACAAAAGCTGTGGCCAGACCTCTCATCTGCGGGGGCGGAGAGGAATTCTTTGGAACTGGAAGGGACATAATGAACATCCATTGCTCCTGTCACCATCCCATTGGTACCTGTGCTGTTACTGTTCTCCTCTCCATCTCAAGAGAAGGGTCAGCCTAGTGCCCTTACAGTTCAACAGCCAGCAGGGTTTGTGTTTCTCCTCTCCAGCAGCATTTCTTTACTCTGTTGAAGTTTGTCAATGACACCAAACTGAGTGGGGAGGTGGACCCTTTGGAAAGGAGAGACACTCTGCAGGAACACCTGGATAGGCTGGAAGAATGGGCTAGCAAGAACTTTATGAAGTTCAACAAGGAAAAATATAAGGTCTTGCACCTGGGAAAACATGATCCAGGAGTGCAGCACAGGCTGGAACCTACCTGGCTGGAGAGCAGCTATGTGGAAAGGGACCTGGGGGTCCTGGTGGACAAGCATCTCAATATGGGTGAACAGTGCAGAGAAAGTCAACAGGATGCTGAGTTACATCAGAAATGACATCACCAGCAGAGGCAGAGGAGTCATTATCCCATTCTATACAGCACTCATCAGGCCACACCTGCAACACTGTTCAGTTTTGGTCCCCAGTATGCAAAACTGATGTGGATGGGCTGGAGAGGTTCCAGAGAAGGGCCTCTAAGATGACCCAATGGCTGGAAGGCCTGACATATGAAGAGAGGCTGGGTTTGTTCAGTGGGATGTAGGTTTGTTCAGCCTTGAGAAAAAGAGGGTTACAGGAGACTATATAACCATGTTCTAGTATTTGAAGGGTGGCCGCAAAGAAGATGGAGATTCTATATTTACAAGGATCCCATGAAAAGGATAAGGGGTAATGAGTAAAAGTTACTCTTGAGGGGATTCTGTTTCACCACAAGAAGAACATTTTTCCCAGTGAGAACAATCAGCCATTGGAATGATCTCCCCTGGGAAACAGTGGATTCCCCAACACTGGATACTTTTAAGATCCAGCTGGGCAAGGTGCCTGGGCCATCTTGTCTAGACAATGCTTTGAAAAGAAAGGTTGGATCGTTCAGCCTGTCATTCTCTGGTTCTATGACTCTGTGACATGTACCAGAAGCAGATAGGGAGCAATTTGTTTCCACCTGGCAGGGATTCCACTGTATACATTTACTCCTTTTGTTCACATTTTAATCGTTCTGACCATTGCTGTTTTGTTGGAAGAACTGGAAACATTCCCATTGCCACAGGAGGTCACTGTTGGGCAGTGTATGTGTGCACGTGGCAGTGATAAGCGCTGTCATTCCACTTTTGAAAAGAAGCTGTTACCAGCTTACAAAAGACTGGCAGGGACTGAACCCTTGACCCAGGGAAGGAACATAAAATTGCATTGCCAATACTTATTCTTAAATCGAGGCTTGCTGGTAAACCAGTACCTTTCGGTGTAGCATGTCAGACCCCTGTACAGTGGTTTGCCACTAGGTTTTGCTACACAGCCAATGCCACAACAGGTACAGTCAAGTATCTTTTAAAGTAAATTAACACAGAAATGTTGTCTTGGGCATGGAGTTAAGTGGACTTTGAACTAACCCTGTTGACCTCAGAGTAGTGGTGTAGGAGAAAGATGAAGCAGGTTGTTTAAAAAAATGGTGTCACTAATTGGGAAATAAATTTATCAGAGGCCATGCAATTCTTAAAATCCCGACAGACAGCCACTGGTAGTCACTGTATAAAAGTTTAGAACAATGTCCTGTGCTGAACTAACAGATGCAGGATGCTTTGAACACCTCAGTGTGGCATCCAGGACATCAGGCAAGAATTCACCATTGTTGCTCTGAAAATGCTCGGTTACTTTGCAGTCAGTTTGAGGGAAAGTAACATAGGAAATGGCAGTGAAATTTATCATTACAGAGTAAATATAGTCCAAGTCATAGGTCTTTCCCATTCCCAAGGAGCCACTGATGTCCTGGACATATGACTGAAAGATACCATTTGTCTTGTTTGCTGTGGAAGGTGTCCATCTAGCAAGTACAGTACCTATTCCCTGGAACTACATTAACACTCCCTGTAGTGGGTGTTATCACCAGAGAGAATGTTGACAACATCTAGAAAGTCAGTATCCTTCATATATCAAACAAGCCTGACCCTTCCATTGGGAATTCTCAGATACTGTTAGGGAAGTGTTGATGCACAATGCGATAATCAAGCACACCTATATGGTATAATCAAGCACACCTTTTCCAAGACATAGAATAAGAGGCCCAGTATATTCAAAACCCACAAGTAAGCTAGCAAGAATCAGATATCCACCTGATTGCCCATACCTTTCATTTGTTTAAAGATCTCTCCCAGAATCTGGCAACCTGGACTTGGGTGGAGAAATAAAGACATTATAAAGGACCTCCCGAAACAATCACAGCACTACTGAAGCTCCCGCTCTCCTGTGGAGGTTCTTCCTCTTGCACAGTTGTACACATGTGAGATAGATAACACAACAAGGGATGGTGATGCCTGCTGGGAAACAGAGCCATTCAAATTCATTGTAAGTCTGTGAGCCAACTAGCCATCAAGGTTGTGTGCCACAGGGGGCAGTACGAAATTTGAAATTTCCCTGATTCCCATTCCCACTACTACAGTAGTAATAGTTACTCAAGGATTTCCAAAAAGATTTGCAGTTTTTACCTCTGAAGTTTTTGGATGTTCCATTCAGGTTTGATGGGACAACATTAGCTCAAGTATAATCCCATTGCTCATAATGGATAGTACTTACATGTGAACAATGGTGCTGTCCCACCAGAACATCTGCAAGGTTAGAAATCTTTCTAGAGGATTAGGAACAGTTGGATTGGGTACAGGAGCATTGGACTGTATCAGTTCAGAAATCCTTAATAATTAAGTGTCCAGTCTAGGACTATTAAGCAGACAAGCTATAATTGATCAGACCCTGGATAAAATAAATGGAAAGGACGCAACTACCGACACCTGGATAATTAACCTAAACTCTTGGAGAAAACTCCAGAAGATTTTCAAGGAAATGTATCCTGGTGTTCACAAATCTATTTCAAATTTCAGCAGTGCCATTGTTTGTGTTGTCATGCAAACTTTTATTATAAATGAATATGGACTGCAAGCCCATTGGATCCATAACGGGAATCTTGTGATGTTAGGGACTCTGTTATTTGGATTGATGCCAGTTTCATAACCTCTATTTATCAAAGCTTAGGAGTAGCAAGCAAAAGTAGTCTGTCAGGTAGATCTGTTTAGCACCACACCATAAGTAGAGAAAGTGAAAATGAACCCATTTACACATCCCATTCCCTGTTATTGTAGCCAATAGAATGTGGATGACAGTTCAAGGGGCCAAATACATGGATAACAAAGGTAACCCAATCGATACTCATGGATGTAAAATGGGGAAAGCACTAGCAGTACTGCCCTGAACATTTAGAACCAGAAGGCCCTTGTACAAATAATATGGCCTCAGGTAACTGTTATTTAGGCTGTGTGTGTGATCACTGCATGGTTGTACTTAAGTAAAAATTGGGTTGTATATGCATTTGGTTTGCTTTGTGATGTTTTCTGTAATGACAGGATGACTTTATAGAAACTAAAAATCTGATTCATATTTTTGCTGCTGGAACACTATCTTACAACTTGGACAGGACCCTTAGGAACATTATGGGACATGGTACATTCTCAAACTGAAGAACTGAAAATTTTAATCAACAAGTATAAGAAAACAATTGCTTATCGAAAGTAAACGACTGTTTCTATCCAGCATGATACTGGCCAGACAGTCAAGACTGTACCAGGAATTGAACAAACTGTTAAATGTCATTGGTATGAGATTTTTATGGATTATGCACCATCTGCAACTGGCATATTGCATCTTAGGTTGAAACTCAGGATCATCGTATTGTTTTTCTGTATCTTATGTGTTTTATGCATCCACATTTAGTGCTAACATCATGCTGAAAGCATGTCATCGAATAATAAACTGTGATGCTAGACTTTCCCATGGAAGTGCTCAAAGCTTTCCCCTACCTTCACCCACAGTGAGGCAGGAAAAGTAGCAGTACCTCACCCACAGAAGCGTGGGACTTACCAGACTTTTTGCCTATACTGAGTGGTGGAGTGTGGGTGATTACTTGATTCCTGCCCAGGTTTTGGCCTAACACGCAGCTCGTGCTAAAGCCTGATGTATGGCAGTAGCATTACAACTAAGCTAAAGTGAGAGCAACACGTACACTGGCTGAGAGAGTGAATTTGTGAGTTATTGCCTTTGTCAGCTAATGAATTTGTGAATTAGTGAAAGTATGAATGAGGGAGTTATCAACTAGACTAGTCTGCTGAGAGAGGATTGGGCCCTTGTTTGATTTTTACCTAATGAGGTAATGAAATTCAGATTGGCACACAAGAGAGCATTGTCCTTTAAATCTGAGAGATCCAAAGGAGCTCTGGCATGCATGTCATTCAGAATCTGCTATGTGACTTTGCTGGCAGTCCACTGACTGTTTGTTCCTTTAGCAAGGGATAGGTTTTCATTCAACTGCTTTCTGTCCCCTAAGTATTGCTTAGCTACAATAGGACAGAAATATTTATAGGGACCTGATACTTGTAATAGTACTGCAAACATTGTCATTGTATGTTGACAACAAAAGAAAACTTATTTCTAGTTTTGTCAAGATCTGATAACAAGCTATGGTTTGTTTTCTTCTTTCTATACTCCCATAAAATTAAAGATAGCAATTTATTGGTGCAGGGAGAAAAGAGAAAAGATGAGAGGAATGGAAGAGCTTTGCATTTCTTAGCTTCGTTTCCTATTTTTGTGCTGGGCGGCTCACTGAGATATCAGCTTTCACTGAACAAAAAAATTCCTTCCTCTGAGAGACTGGAGTCATGCCATCGTACTGCTTCTTGCTTGACAAGTGTGTATTAACTTAAATGGTTTGTTTCATCTGCTCCTTATGGTGCTCTTGTATTAACACCAAGTGATGATTAAGAAAGGTCTCTTTTCTTTTTCATTCCAACTTTAGAAGTCACGATCACAGACACATTGTATGGTAATAAGGTATATAATTTTTACACTTTTTTTTTCCTACTCAAAGAATTAGAGGGTTAGTCATATGCTAAACAACATACTTTGTTTCAACAGAAACACTACAGAAAAGCATAGTCAAACTCTTCATTTTCCATACATGCATCTCTTCTTTTCCTGTGACAGCCTAAGCCATTCATAATTAATGTTTTTCGTTTCTTAAAAAATGTAACTTTTTTACAGTTAAGTGAATGAAAGCATGTCAGCTTTCTGTACAGCATAGTTTTCCTGAGAGAAATTATGTATCTTATCAAATTATTTGCAACAAGCTTTCTCCCCCCCCCCCCAGAATTAATTTTACAGTATCATTGGGGTTTATGCCAGGAAGTGATTGCTCCTGAGCCAGCTACTCACATTGCAAAAATTGTGCTCAGACACTTTTTTCAGATCATCCTGGACAAGTCAGAAATGCTGACAGGACAGGAGGGCTGTGGCTGGTTTTTATTCAAAGAAAAGTTTTTAAAAGATTGTAAACTCATTGCCTTCACAGAGTCAAGGCCCACCCCAGACCCTTGAAAAAGAAATTAAGGGTGGGACAGGGCATCAGCCTGGTCAGGACAAGAAGAAGAACAAGCTGTGCCAAAAAACACACATGAAATGGAGAACACAAGAAAAAAGGTGATCTGTTCCATTCATCACCCCAGGTAGTATTTTTCCTATAATGCAAACTGAAACTGTAGTCAAGGAGTAAGAAAAGTGGGAAAGAAGGGGTGGTTCTTGTGCTGGGGGAAAGCATTTTCCGTGGGAACCCACCATAACGAGGGCATTGGTGTTTGCAGAGACAAGGCCATGGCCACAGCAGCATGAGGGCGACGGCATGAGAGTGTCAGCATGAGAGTGTCAGCATGAGAGCGACAGCTCGAGGAAGGCAAGGGGAGGTGCTGCCTGGGCAGCTGAGTGAAGGCTTGCACAGCTCTGAGAAAAGGCCACAGACCTGCAGATAGGAGCCGCAGCAATACCACTTGCTCGGGCGTTGCTGGCCTGTGGTGAAGCAGCTACAGGCTCTTTCAGAGAGCTGGGCTGATTTATAACTCCAAATCCGATTTAAAACTCCAGAGATGCAGCTCTTTCTCCTGCCATTCAGCCATCAGGTTGTTTCTCAGCTACAGCTACATCATGCTATCCACATGTTTGTTTTCTCCAAAGACACACTTGGGCAGCAGGAAGCTCATGTCGAACAGTGTTGGTGATCAGGGATTAGGCAATGCTCAGCTGTGATGGACCAGAGTGGGAGGACTGAACTGCTGGGACCTCTCCACAGTGACCCCTTTTTTCAAGACAGCTTTGTTGAATAGTGTGGATGTTGAAATAAAGCTGACTCAGAGCAGGGGCAGCTTTTCCTGAGTGAGCTCCCTGGCAGCAGGTGCTTGTAAGAAGGTTTTCAACCACAGCTTTTTACCTGTAAAGAAATTGCAGATGGCACCTGGAACAAGATGATGCTTGTCAGTATTCAGATTGTACCTCAACTACACTTTTTGTGGTGCAAGACTAGTCATTTTCTGCTTAAATTTTTTCCTTTTAAATGAAGATTCTAAATCACTCCTTTGTTTCAGCTGCTGCAGATTTTAACCGGTACAACATGAAATCGTCTGGGAGAGGTCTACTGTTCTTTAGGTTAAAAGATTCAGGCAGAAAAACTTCAGTCACAGCAAAACTATCAGGTATAAGAATGTGTTTATCTTTGGTTAGCATAAGAGCAAGAACTCAACTTTCTCTTCAGCTTTAAAATCTGTGCCTTCTGCTCAATACACAAAGTTTCTGTACATTAACATTTTCCTATTTCTTCTGTCTATGCAAGTTAGTCTGATAAAAAATAAACTACCTTCTCCTAGTTGTCAAGAAGTTTTCATTTTTTTGACTAGCACTCAACTACCAAATTCTCCAGGAATTGATTCTGGGTTGCATCTACAAAACACATACAGTCTTTACTTGCCAGTCCTAAAAGCCTGAGGAAAATGGACATAAATCCAAAATTTCTCAGCATTATCTCAAAGGAAACTAGAAATTTGGAAGACTTATAGGGCTTGCTTGAAGCTGCTGTTGCCCACCTTTGTTTTGGGTGAAACTGAGCCTGCCTACACTGAAAGATCTGGACTATGGGATTCTCTCCAGGAAACACATTTATAAAAACTTTAATGATAAGTGCTGTCAGAGTACTGAAATATTTGTAATGAATCATTCAGTGCTACATATCGGCCTCCTCTTCTCCCACTGAGTCATAATTTTCAGTAGGAGTAAGCATGGGCAAAATGAAATTTTATGATCCCCTTTCGCCTTTCTCTGATAACTGGTCTACAGAACATCAGAGTTAATTAAAAGGCTGCTAGCAGGAATTGAATTTGGTGATATAAAAAGGGCAGCTATCATCAGCTTCAGTGGTAATCGTAATAAGGAGAACACACAGGGAAAGCCCTCAGTGCCAGATACGATATATAGATAAATCTCAAGGTGTCAAGGTTCGAAATTACAGATGAGAAAACATCTGCTCAGTTGCTAGCTGAACTTGAAAACACTTGAAATTCACTAGTCATCTCCCAGAGAAGTTTTGAGGTTCTATATGTCCTACAACTGAAGTTCTGCATCTGCTAAAATATCTCTTGGCTGAGTTGGGATGCTGAAACTGGAAAGAACAGCAGTGAAGTCCCAAGCTATGCCCAGTTTTCCCTTGAACAGTGGTGTCAGTGTCCATCCTTCTGTCATGAACCTGTGGCTGCTCTCGTTAGGGGTGCAGAGGGTTCACTTTGCCCACAAGAGTAGCCAAGTCTTACAGCTGCGGGGAGGTGAATTCCATAGGTGCATATGTATTACCAGATGATAATGCCAAACTTGTGGAGCCAAGAGGACAAGAAGTAAGAATAGCCTCGAGTCTGTGGATCTCTAAGATAATTGTATTTCTGCTTTAGTAGAGATCTGAAGCCAAAAGTCCCACTGCTGGGCAAACAACTTAGGGCAGGGAGTTTCAGGCCTTCAGCCTTGTTTGCTTCAGAACCACTGAATCAATGCTCTATCTGCAGCTACAGAAGACGTGTTCAGAAGCAGGGCTGGCAATTTCAGCAAACCCTATGGAAAAAAAAATAAAGGGAGAGGGGGGGAAACGCATTGCTCTTCTGCAACCACTCAGGTGCCTTATGCTATCCATGGAAAAAGACAGGTTGTTCCTTCTGTTATTGACATTAGTTTCCTGGTAAACATGCTGGATTTGAGGCTATTTTGTGAAGTGTCTGACCATCCTCATGCAATGCACAGGAATCACAAGTGCGTAGGTAGCTATGATAGCTTACATTTCTAGGGTAGGCATTTAAATCCCAGCTTCTAGAGCCATTTTGTAAACTTCAAAGTACAGAATGCATCATTTAGTAACATTAAAGATCTGAGTATATAGCATCCGTGTATTATCTTCAAAATGTTTGTGTACTCTCAGGCAAACAAGAAGTTTTACCAAAAAAACTGTAGGGAAAAAAACCCACACTGCACAATGCCCTACTGCTTCTAAAATGGCATCCTGTAAGAGGTGGTATAAAAACTGGATAATAAAAAGATGCCAACAAATTCTCTGTGCTGACTCACAGTGAGGAAGGTTTTTAGAAATTCTTCAGATCCTGTTTTACTTTCATCATGTTCAAGTACAGTCCTTTCAATAACATGGTTTCACTGACTCCAAAAAATGAAAATCTATACTTTATCTTCTCCATGCAGTCCTGGAGCCTTGATAAAGAATAGTTTTTGATATATCAGCATGGTTTAGATTCGTGGACAGGAGCTAAGGTAATGACACTTACTTTCTGTTGCTCTCATTTAGATAGTGCTGTTCCTGCCTTGGCTTAAAGGAATAAGCATGATATATACGACAAAGTCTGAAAGATTTAGCCTCACATTTATGAAACTGGCATTCATGTCTAGCACTGTACAAGTGTTTTACAACAAAATAGAATTGTACCAAAGGACCACCTTCTGTGCAATGCGGTGATAGGGATACCTCAGCTGCATCTGTCAAACACAGATATGCAATTGGAACAGGTTGCTCAAAGGTCATGTGGAATTTCCATTTTAAAAAATATTCAAAATATAGCTGGAGAAGATCCTGGACAACCTGATCTAAGCTGACTTAACTTGGGGAGGCTGGCAGTGGGAGAATAGATGACCTCTGGACATCCCTTCCAACACATATTACTTTATGAATTTCCGAATTAGTGTAACCGTCTGGTGGAGCAGGAGAGCAATATGAAAGAGACTTTGTACCAGTGAAAGCAAGGTGGTGGTTCTGAGCTCTTTTTAGATCATTTTAGGCTATATTAAGATACCACTCCTGGATGGGAACTAGTTTCTATCAAGGCAGCTGTGTGGGCAGGAGCAAGATCTGAAGCCTGTCTGCTCCTGCTGGGGGTGTTGGTGCATTTTATCAGCATAGCCTTGAGCAACACATCGAGATGATTCCACTCGTATAAATGGTGAAGCCAGACATTTGGAGGGCACCTCTGAAAATCATCTTGTCCCAAGACCTTCTGTGAGCAGAAGAAATTAAAAGTTAAGTTTCACGTAACTTCAACATGTTTTATATTAAGGAGATCCTCACATTAAAAGAAAATCAGAAGCGGTATTCACCTCTTATCTTTCAACGTTTCAAGGAAATTTAGAATGACTTCACATATCTTGTTACTTACCTTAGCACACTGAAATGAAAAAATACAAATAAATCTTGAGTAGCAGACTAGAAATCACTTGCTGTGACTAAAGAGATAACAGATCATATCTAAGTTATTACTGACATTTGATAGGTCTCATTTTTAGTTTGATTAATGGAATGTGCTTATATCAGGAATGATCAACTCTGATGGAAATATGGGAAGAAGCTGTAATCTTTCCACAGGTCCAAGTATTAGAGACATTTATGAATTAAGAATATTTAGTATTAACTATCTAGAACTGCAGAAAAAAAAATCAAACTAAAAATGAAATGCTGAAGTAATGAAGAAACTGCTGGAATTATGAGCTATAAATCTAAGATTAATATATTATTTGAATAATGTTGTATCTGAATTAATTTCAAAAGCATTGTTTTTTCTTTTGGAAAAAAATCTGCAGTTGGGAACAAACCAGACTCCAGTTCTGAGCAAGTTGAAATCTCTGTGAGTCTTAATATTTCTATTTGACAGCTGTTGAATAATTTATAGAATGACATCTTCTTTGTTTACATCTAAAAATAGTACTAGTAATTTAATAGCAAGTATAACTATTTTCATTCAAAATATCACTGATGCCCTTTCTGCAAAGGAACCTTATCTGTCTCTGTACGTGAACAATAGAAAAACTATACAGATGGTCTCTTTGGGTGTAGAAGCCAGGGAAAAGGTGTTCCAGAGGGCCTTTGGGGAGCCAAGAGACTAACATGTACACAGAGTCCTGTGTCTGGTCTGCCTCCATCAGCAAAAGAAACTTGATGGTAGGATCACTTCTTTCATGCACTTGTCTTTTTCAGTAAAGGCAGTTCAAAAGATAAACTTTTCCCAAATATACTGGAAACTAACTGCTAAGAGTTTCCTTGTTTATGACACAAAATCTTCTTGGTCAGTGCTGCTGGGAGGGCTCTTTCCCCTCAGTTCTAGTGATCTGTTGCCTGTTGCCTCAGCTTTGTCCTTGGTGTACAGCTGATAACAAGTGTTTATGGCTGGCTGGTGCTGCAGGAGGCAGTGGGACACTTCTGAGCATTCTCCCTGCTGGCCATGCTGATGGAAAGGATGGTTAGATTGCTCTGCACATTGTTAGGTCGTTGCAGGACACATGAAACCATAACTAAAGGGGGTTCCAAGTACCTGGAGAATGGAAATTATAGCTTTAGGTACTACAATACTTCAAGAAACTTATTTACTTCTCTCATTAATTTTTTGCATCTTTTGCTAGTATGATTCCTGTTTTTACTTTTAAGTTCTTGATACCCTTTCCCCTCATAACAGATAAAGTTGGGGAATTTAATATAGAAAAATTCCATTAAATTTCTTTAAAGTAAAGATTCATTGGGCTAGAATTATATTGGTACAATACAATTTTCTCTTCTGTGATTCAGAAGCTCATGTGAGTCATCCATTATTTCAAAGGCAGTCCCAAGGGCTCAGTCAAGGAAATATTTGGGCACCATTTAGTGCTGCTCTGTCCTTTGAGTCCTAGATGAGACAAAACCAGTAAAAAGGAACACAGCAAATGAGTGCCCTTGGAATGAATAAAATGGCATGCATTTATGTATTTTCTTTATTATCTTGTATTTTAATGATACTACTGAGAATGAGATTCCCTTTACATTGGTAATTATAAAGGAGAGCAGATGGTGAAGGCTTATCTTAGAGTGTTAATTAAAATAGCTTACACAGCCAAGCCTCTACTTGAATAAAGTACATCAGGAAGATATAAGACATGAGTGAGTGCCCTATTCTAGTGAATTATTCTTAAATAAAGCTACCTTGGAGCAAATCCATCAGAGATACTTAACATCATGTCAGTGAAATCTCTTTCTCTCAAGTTCATGAAACAAGCACTAGATGACATGTTCTAAGTGAATGTTTCTGGAAGTGAAGGGAAGTATGGGTTCACTAGGAGGATTTGTATTCCTGCCTGCCTTAGTAGGTACTCAAATAAAACAAGTGAATCTTCCTCACTGTCTCTATAGGTTTGTTGGCAGGCATGTGCAGGAGCACTTCTGTGTGGGCTGTGCGGAACTGGAGGAATGCCAATATACCCCTTCGGGATTCATCTCGTTAATTCATACAGGTGACTCAACACAAGACAGTTCTTTCAGAGATAGTGCCTAAGCCTCCCACCTTCGTGAAAACCAGTCTGAGGGTTGGTAGCTGTCAGTCTGCCATACTCCGCTGTTGAAGGAACTCAGCTCAGTTACTGAAGACAGTTTTAGATGCTTTTTTTTTGCTTTTTTTTTTTTTTTTAAATTTGGGACAGAGCTCTGTAAGTCCTCAGCAGAAGCACATCATAGCCACCTAGACATCTTGTAATGAAATATGGAGTTGTCCACTGGAGCAAGGACTAGAAGCCAGTGCCCATATATGCTCTGAAATTATCGTAGTCATACATACAAATTTTTTTCTCATTTTATTATCTGAGCCACTACATTTTTATTTCAACTGTAAAAAAAAATGAAAGGCAAAGAGGAATAACATTCCCTCTTCTTCTTTTCTCCATTGGCATTCTGAACTGCTGAACTGGTGACCTTGGAAGCTATGAAGATTGTGATTGGACTGCCCTCTTCAGTTCATTTTTGTGCTGTTAACAATTTTGAGCTCTGGCTTAAGAGTATGGAAAAATACAAAGTAACGTTGATGTGTGCCAACTTTAGTGCATTCATCTTAAGGGAAAATTTTCCCCCAACCAGATACTGTAAACATATGTATAGAGCTTTGTTTTTAAATAATAATAGGTGGGGGAAAACAGTATTTCTGTCAATTCTTTACATCACTTATATTGTGTAGGTTTTGGCAGTAAAGATGGAAAATGTTAAAGATCATCTGGTAGGATAAACAAGATGTCAAATGCTTTGACTGCCTTTCTTTAAGGGCTCAAGCTCTCAGACTGTTTTCTTTTCTGAAAGGTAAAAGAAATAGCTCACGGTTTGTCCTTCTAGTTGCAAAATTGTTTTTTAACCTTGGCTTGCTTAAGAAGTACAGTCGAATACAGTATAGAAACATAACCAGTTAAATAGCTTCACAAATGCAGGTGTTTGCTGATCAATATGTGAAGTAAATACTCATTTCTTTGAATGTTTCCTCCCTATCCTTTCCTCTTTGTTTGCACAAAAGATTCCTGTTATACTTATTTAATCTCCAATAGAGATTCATATGTCAAAGGGATGCTTCCTTTCTGGGCAGGGTGCTCCTGTCACCTGCCCTTTTTACTTGATGCCATTAAATGTTTGTTTGTCCTGAAGTACTGAAAAATTCTGGATGATTGAGAGCTGAACTATGCTAAATGCTTCCTGGTCTCCGAGCACAAGACAAAGAAGTCAACAAGTTCCAGGCTGGAATCTTCAGTGGCCTATGGCATTATGGTAGATCCTAAATGCATCCTGGCCTCATGGAAACTGGAAGGTGGAAGAGGTGGCTGTGGCTCACAGCGGAGGACGAGTGGGAGAAGCGCAGGAGAGGAAGCATTCTTTCTGACTAAGCACTTCAGCGAAATTCTACTGTTTGTGAATAGTCTACCTGATTTTTTCTGTGAAAAATTACTGTTTGGGTCATATGCAAGACAGAGAACTGCATTTTCCCTTCAGGATCTTTTTTTTTGCCCTATGTGCTTTGACCAAGTGCTTTGATGTTGCTGTTCTCATAGTGTTCGCTGTCCTGTAACAAGCTACAGTTAGGAGTAGCTAATGCTGGATTTTGTCTGAGCTCTGTAAATGCCTTTTACACGCTGAACCTATTGTCAGAAAGTAGTCTAGATTTCCGACTTTAATAGGGTTTTATAATGAATGAATGAAAATTGGAAACCCATTCCATTTTAAAAAATCTCTCTGCTAGACTCGAAATTTAAACAATATATTTTTGCAATAAAGTCAACTATCCACCAGGAACAGAATATTCTGCCCTCAGCATTTTAGAAACTGGAATGAGGCTATTTATCCTCTGTCAGTTCCTACTGCATCCTCTCATTCCCAAAAGACAGTCCCTGCTGTCTCTTTCGGATTGTAAGCAGGAATTTAACTACTACGGTTTTAGTAGCTTCTAAGTTCTAAGTAAATCTCTCCTACCCTGTGTTCTGAGCATTCAGGGCTGCTCAGAGAAAAAAAATTTCCAGCAAGGAAAAAGTCTGAGATATTGTCAGATAACCTGATATGAAGACTTTTTGTACAGTATACTGTGTGATCATTTTTTCTCCCTGTTCTAAAGAATAAAATAAGGTAACAAAAAGTCACTTCAGACCAGTATTACATTGAAAAATTGATGTATGAACCAGCTGCTAAGCAGATTCTTTATAAATCTCACCTGACATTTCTGTTTCAATTTATACTGGGAAATATACGATATTAAGAATTGCTTTATAAATTACAGGTTTATTGCAGAGTTTATTCAATCATTACTCCATGCCATTACTTAGCTTCCAGTGATAGCGTTGTTCATGCAGACTTAACATGGAAAGGCTGTTCTTCCTCCTCCTTTGTTTAGTGAGAACCAAAACCTGCACAATACTCTGACTTCTCTATCTGATCTCTGCAATGTCATGTGCAAGTCTGGGATGACATAAAGGAACAAAAGCCCCTCCACAGCCCTTGTCTCCTCGCTCTGTCCAAAGCAGACATCAGAATCAAGGCATCTTGTTATGATGATGCAACTATGAATGAACGAAAGTAAAAATTAAAATCTAATTGTAAAGTTTGGATTCAATCACACAGAGTCTGTCTTTATCTCACTGAGACCTTCCTCATGCTCAGCCAGAGAGGGGGGCAGGATGAAGCTGTTGGTGTCATTTGTGTTTTTGTGTGTGCTGAGTGTGTCCCTCTGTGCTGCTTTGTGTGTGCAGCCTTGTATGTAGGTACATAAGTACTCTCTGTGTGTAAGTATGTGTGCACAGACTTGCTGGGAACGCATGCTGGATTCAGCCACTCCAAATTCTGAATTACCAGTGGAACTGGGAAAAGTTTATCTACCAAATTTAATGATAAAATACAGAAGCGATATTGCCACACATGATATTCCACAAAACAGAGAACAGATAGTAGCTGATCAGAGGATCGGGGGTTCATTTGTTTGGACTGATAACTGGGTACAGAGGCTCTTCCAAAACACATCAGAAGAACAGGCTATTACATAGGAAGAGATGGGAAGGGAAAAAAGGAAAAAATATAATGATGCCAAAAGAATAAATTAATCTGAACAGGTCACAAGTCATTTTGGACCAAAACTACAACCTAAGCCCCAACTCAGTTTAGTTTTTGTGTAGCTTAAAGAAACTGTCTGTTGGGTGCATTCGTTATGGTCAGGTGTTGGGAAACATCTGAAGGCGAGGAGAACATATATATCATGAGAGAATCCATTGGAAAACATACTATAGGCAAGTATAATATTCTTCTCTCATTTGTATTAAAACCACGCTGCCTTTTAATGATCTCTGTGTTATTATTAGCATGGATTGTCATCACTTCATAGTCTTTCACTGGCCGGTAGCTGAAGTGATGCCTACATCAATGCTTTGCAATAAAATTAGGCAGTGCTGTGCAGAATTTCATTACATTTTCTGATTAACATTTATTAGAGCAATTTTGCCAGACCAACATAAGGTGTTTCACAGTTTGATAGGTCTCCTTTCCTTTCAATGATAATTGTACCAGAGAACATTTTGAGGACTTAAATGATCACACTTCTCAAGGGATTCCAAAGATTGATTGTTTTGCTTCCTATGATCTCAGAAAATCCTTGCCAAAAGGAGCGATTGTGCATTTCTTTCGTCTCATCTACAGCACTAATTTAATACCATTCCAGAAAATTTATGCTTTTGAAATTTGTGTCTTCAGTCATTAGGAAACTTTTGTATTCCATATGTTAATTACTTTTAGTAAGCCACAAAATGCTTGTTTACCGAGATACTTTAACGCCTGCCAATAGCTTGAACTTGAACACAAGTAGTTTTTATGGGTGACAATTTGGGGTTCTAAATTTGCCCACAGTGTTTCTGTCAATATATTTCAGTGCAACACTTCAGCAGAGTATGTTGACTGTAGCACCCTGACTTCTGCAGTGAAGACTTCCTCATCCTTCAAATTAGTCATAAAATAACTGATACTCTGTTCTCCAGGGCACAGGTAGAACCTCTTAATCTTTAGTATTTAATGAGACATTCCTTCACTAAAGAATAGTCTGTAGAGGTTGTAGACAGAAAGTTGAACTCAGATTCAGATATCCCTCTAGCTTCTGGTGGAATCATGAATCTGAACCTAATATTCAAAACATTATGGATATGTTCTTTCTCTAATTCACATTCTTTCTTTTTTCTTTCTTTTTTTTTTCTTTTGTCTAAGATCCACACGGTTATGGAGGTGTGGAAATGACTGTTCTTACTGGGAGTTTTCTCTCTGTCTGGAACTTCTCTGGTTCAAAACTTTTTTTTTTAATCTGTGATAATTTCCATTTCTTGTTTGCAGAATCAAGTCAGCTAGGCATTAACTTCAGATTTTCAGTCTATCTATCATCACATGATTTTGATATCGGTTTTATGCTTTCCATTGCCACTCATTAATATTTGTACCCTGGACTGAGTCTGTAGAATAATGGCTGGGGAGAAGTTTCTACTTGATTAGTAAACCTAAGATCAAAAAGGGCTCTTCCTGGAACATGTGTGACATGAAGGTGATGAATTCAAGACATCCTGTATCTTAAGAAGGGAGAATATCCATTGGGATGTGTCAGCTTTTTCAGGAGTCCTTGCTAGGCCATGGGCGTGGTGAAGTGGTGTGTGGAAGGATATGTGGGAGAGTGTGCAGGACTGTGATGTGATTGATATTTTGCCCTTCAAATAAACTGAGATTATCTGACTGCCTGTGACTACATTTTCAATTGGTTCAGTAATCTGTACCATTCCTCCTGAAGTACGTGCAAGTGCCAGGGCCGTGGCCTGAGCAGAAAGCAGTTGAATTGAACATGTTAAACTGCTGAATGTGACATGAAAAATTCATGGACTTGATAAGTATCTGAGTGAGAAGTGGTCAAAAGTTGCAGATAGCACCGTGAGGGATGGGGCGTGTGAGGGGAGTTATGTGAAAGGTTTGGGGGCTGTGGAGTCTGTCTTTGTCTGTACTGAGAACTTGCACCCAGCCTTGCTGTGAGCTCCACATAAAGACTGAACCACTCCCACTGAGCACTGCCACTTGGGGCCGGAGGAATACCCAGGGTCACAGCCCTCACAAGGCAGGAAAGAAGATTGCCCTGCATCCCCTATCACAGAATCATAGGATGGTTTGGATTGGAAAGAACCTTGAAGACCATCTAGTCCCAGCCTCCTTGCCGTGGGCAGGGATATCTTCCACTGGACCAGGTTGCTCAAAGCACATCCAGCCTGACCTTGAACCCTCCCAGGGATGGGGCATCCACAGCCTCTGTGGGCAACCTGTGCCTCACCACACTCACAGTGAAGAATTTGTTCCTAATATCTAATTTAAACCTACCCTCTCTCAGTTTAAAGCCATTTACCCTTGGCCTGTCAATACATGGCCTTTAAAAAGTCCCTCCCCAGCTTTCTTGTCTCCAAAAACCTTTTTTTTCCTCCCTGGTTCCTATAACAAACACACAGATACAGTGGACATGCAGTTGAAGTACATGGGCTGTGGGCATGCAGAGTTATAATTTTAGGTGTGTGTGATGTAAGCAGTAACTGTTCTGCAGTTGACTTCATACTCACTGGGTACAGCACAGATACAACACTACTAGCAGAGCCAAAACCCAAGGTATGAGATGGTCTGGCCAAATGGTTTTCAAAAAACTTTTGTAGGTTATTACTACAGGGCTTCCAGACAGTGAGCAAAAGTCTGGGATATGTTCAAAATGGATGACTCCAATGTATTCCAGTGTGTTTTGCCATGCTACAGGTTGGTGTTGCCATGGTGTTCTGGATGTGAATAATTTGCCAAAGAGAGAAATTTCTGGCTAGATATCAGGTGGTCATAGCCCTCTTGCTGGCCCCGGTGTTGTTTATTCGAGTGCAATATGTGCAGATGACTTCGGGTGAGTGGTCTTTGAATTGGCCTAATTGCAGTATATTTGTTCAGAAAAGCACTTAAACACACAGGCAGCTGTGTGCCAGTGAGAGCTGTGCTGAGGGCCAATTTGAAACACGGTGTGTGTGCTGGTGCCACTCTGGGATGGGCAGGAATCACAAAGGCAAAATAAAGCAGTGCAGTGAGTGTTATTTTCTGCTTTTTTGTCACGAAAGGTCTTTTGCGTGTCAGTCTCCAACTTACAGACCTGGAAGACTCAAGAGAGTAACTTTTGCAATAATTCTGAGTGCATGTTTGAGACAGGAAGGCATATAAACAAATGCAGTTCTGGGATGAGCCTGAAGCTGGAGAAATCTTAAGAACTTAAAAGTAAAGAAAAGCCTGTTGGGAGACCTACGGGCACAAAATATGGGGATGCAGGAGACATTTTCACAGGCTGAAAAGGCTATTTTATAACAACTAGATGCTGAAGGAAAAAGGAAATCTGATCACTCAGGATCTGATGTGTGTAAAAGTGAAGCTTCTGGATTAACTGTTTCCTCGCATTTTTGTTTACTGTAAGATTTAACAAATTCCACCACACTGTGGCATTTAAAGTCTCTAAAGAGTTTTTTTCCTTTTTTCTTTTTTCTTTTTTTCTTTTTTTTTCTTCTTTTTTTTCCTTTTTTTTCTCTATTTTATAATGTACTTAAAAATATGCATTTTGTTGACCATTCCAGAAGACAATGACGGAATGAAGTTCAGGAACAAGCTAGAGTTTTAAATAAAAAAACATCAGAACACGACTGAGATTTTTACCCTTCAGAAGAAATGTTTGTACTTATTCTGTGAGATGCTAAAGTTTTAAGGTCAAGCTGAACTCTCCGTGGGAAAGAGCTGGCAGAGCAGGCCACTTTCACTAAGAAGGACTAGAAGTGGGAAAGAAAAACAGCACACAGGTCTTTAACCTGCCAGCTGCTTGGCTGTATAGAGAGGTTTGCATAATTAAGGCATAAGGCACAGGATTTCTACCTCCAGGGAGTTACAGTCAGGGAGATATCCAGTCTTATTGATACAGTGGTGGACAGATATCTTCCAAAAGAAACCTTGAGATTTGTCATAGATTATGTGGGTGGCATTAAAAGAGGTCTCTAACTCTTTTGAAGTTACACGGTTGTTGACAGAACACCTTGGAACATAAAGACTGTTTTTCCAAGATTTTTGCTATTGCGAAACACAGGGGAGTGCCTAATAAGAAAAAATACACTATTTTCTTTATTACCAGATATAAAACAAGATTGAATATCTTAATTAGATACAAATTCACTGAAGGACCTGTTGGGAATACAACAGAAAGTCTGTGCTGGAGCTGGGTGGAGATCTTTGCTTAATGCATTTCAGCTCTCCCAGCTATGACCCTCTGCACCCCTCAGTGGGACAAGCCTTCGGGAAGGGATGCCCAGCCACACTGCCCCAAAATGTTCATTGCCTTGGGGCACAGATCATGATGGGTGTAAAAGGGGAGGAGTGTGAACATGGTCAGCACTGCTTGGAGAGAAAGTTGTCCTTCCTTTTTCTGACTGGGTAAAATTACATCTCAGACAGGAAAAAGGGGGTTTGGAATTTCCTGTATGATACAGTGCTTGGGATGACAGGGGAAAAGAGAAACTCCACCGAAAGTGAGGTGCATATTTCCATGGCACAAAATATGTACAGATTAGTAGCACGTAGTATAGGAACAATCCTGTGCTTACCCTCATTGCAGCACATAGTACTGAATGAACTTTGCCTGAGGAAAAACATTGTTAAATCTGTGTGGCAAACTTATTCAAAGAACAAATCTTTACCATCTCAGTGCCATGAGAAGTCCTGAATTATTTAATTTTTTTTACTGTCACTTTTCCTCACAGAGCAAATGGTTTCATCGTCTGACTTAATCAGCGGTGAAATGGCAGCTTGGAAGTATGCCAAAGATTATTATGCCTCTGTCAGAAATATGCATGTTTTAGGAGGCTATTTTCCAGTCCTTTTATTTGTTTAGAATGATACGAACGTGGCTCAGCTTCTGTGGCATTTCTGATGCAGGGGGTTAGCAGAACCTTCCTCAGAAGGTGTTTTAAGACACAACCCTACGCTAGCATCTGGTGCCACCAGCACATCATGTTTGTGTTTACACACCCAAGAAATTCCAGCTTGGTAGAGGGGTGGGAGGCCTGCATGAGGGTCAAAGGGATCATTTGAAAAGCAACAAACCGAAGCAGTAAATAAATCTGTTTTGACTGTATAAAAAGAGCTGGTTGTCCTCAGCTGTACTGTGGCTGGGAAAAATTATCTTAAAAAAGAGATGCAACACGTATATCAACAATGCAGAAGAATAAAAACAGGGGGAAATGAAGAAAATAACCCTTAAATACCTAACCAGAAAGATTGGTTACCACAGGAAAGGATTTCACACCAGCTGTTTTAGAAAACAAATGTGCATTAGAAACTCCTGTTCTCTGATTTTTTACTTTTAAAACTTAAAAAGAATAGCAACAGTGAACTTCAGGAAAAAAAAAAAAGAAAAGAAGAATGTGGTGTGGATGTTGTCTGCTATGCTGCCATCCTCAAAAATACTGTGCAGTGTTCTAGTTACTGGCAACTTCTGTACAAAGGATTGCTTGGCACATTCTTGTTCATTTCTTTCTGTGGAAGGATATCCTTTGGCTAATTTCCAGATACCAGAAAACATGGTTATTTTTAGATAATTTGATACACTCTGCTAGCAAATGTGAAGAAGATGAAAAGCGATGAGTAAGTGTGGAAAAAATTGAATCTGAGGATCACAAGAATCTTGATGTCATGCAGACAGCCCAAGTTTTTTTCCACCAAGGAGAAACACTACCAGTCTGAACACCAAGTGTGTGTTAACTCATGCCCTCCACCCCCACCATGCAGAAGCTGTTGGTTACAGCTTTCACGAAAAGGTGTTATCTTTTACCTCCTAGTAAAGCCTGCTTCATCCTTTGTGAATCTTAGGTTGTCTTTTTTCCTTTGTTTCCTCATTTTGGGTGTCTGGTGGCTGCAATCTTCTTCTTCTTCCTCTTCTGCCAATCTTGGATCATGACTCAAGAAGCGTGACTCTGGATCATGGCTCATTGTCCAGACTAGTACAGTTTTGGCTCTGTCTGAGCTTTTTTGTCTTGTGGCCTCATAAGACTTTAAAGCAATGCTGGATCACATTTTTGCTCTTCACTTTTTGTATGAACTTTCTTTCTCACATAAAAGATGTTGTGGGGGATTATTTTCCAATATTCTCCTGTGAGCCTCATTTCAGTTCCCCAGTCTATCAGTTAGTAAGTTTGTAAAGAGCTATTGTTTAAGCTGTATTTATCTTCAAACTTTCCCGAAGCCCCTTTAGATTTTTAAAGTTTTCTCTGCCTCATCTCTTCAGTTAAATCTAACTTTTTCCTTTTATCTTAATTATTAAAATGCTTATTGGAAGCCTGAGTCTACTTCACTCTGCTATTAGTACATTACTGTGCAAGTGAAAGGAGATAGAGGATGGTTTTGACATTTGAAAAGAGGTTTGGTTCTCCTTTCAGCCCTCTGTTTATGTCTTTCATTTTAAATATGTGCTTTTTATAATGCTTTACTGATGTGTGCTACCCACCTTTATCAGTGCAGTACCCCACCAGTTATTACCCATTCTACACTTTACTGAGTTCTTTAGTTTCCAGATCCTGAAATATCAGTGCTTTCTGCAGTTCCTAATGAGACACTTTTTTCCTTCTTCTCTCCTGCTATATTAGGCTTTTGACATAGAATGGCATGAGGACACCTCTCTGATGTTTGTGTGTCTGCAAATTGGGCTACTGCTAAGTTAGTAACACGTGCCTCTTTAAGCATCTGAGTACAATCCTTGTCCCCATACTGGTTCAAAGCAGGTATAAGCATTAAGAAGTGACCTGGAAGGGCAAAGCATGACACAACAAGCCAGTGAAAGCCCCTGTCCTACCCGATTGCTCCGTGTGGTAATGTGTTCAGAACTCTGGAGCAAAACAATAAGGAGAAAAAGAGATGAGAAATGGAGTGTGGGTAGAGAAACTGGTAACCTAAAAATGAGGCAACAGTGTAAAAGAAGATGATAGATGGGCAGAAAACACAGATGTAAAAAAATACATTATTAGCTTTAATATTAATCAATACTCTTTGTTGTACCTTTTTGTCTGTGTTTCTCCTGAGAACATGAGGAAAATGATACTATGAATTACTTAATGATTGGAGCTCTTCATCTCAGAAAAATCTCACACCACAGCATAAAGAGGTAAATGTTTCATGATAATAGGATCAATAAAGACCATTTGCATTCATAAGGGAGGAAATGCTATGGCTTAATGACTTCTAAGATCAGGAACAAATGATGGGTTTATACCAGTCCTTCAGTCATATCTATATATTCCATGTGAATGGTCACATAAAATGTAATAGCTGAAGATTAAAAAGAGTAATACCTCTCATTTACATTAGTTGATAAAATGATTTTAAGTTATAATTTAACTGTGGATCCACGATTCTGCAATCAGTCTTAGTCAGCAAGTACTCCGTGCTTAAAGGCAGAAGTGATTCATCAGATTACACAGCATTACAGCAGCTGTGGGTGCTGTCCAAATTCTGTCATTTCAAATCAAATGGTGAACACCCAGCTCAATGCTTTACAAACTCAGACATGCCACTAATGAATGCATTATTTCTGCTGTTTTCTTTTCCTTCAGTGGTTTGACACTTTTTTCCTGGTTTTGAGCTTCTGAAGGAGGTATAACTTAGATAAACTCGTTTAAATTTGATGCAATATTGATACAATAAGGTTGTGGATACCCTGTGATCCCATTCCTGCAAACAATGGAATCATTTTAGCTCATGGCTATGAGGTGTCTGTGCTCAAATTACACTCGAGCAAGCACTTCCTGAATTATGTTTGTTTCTGTTTTCTGCACTAAACACATTCTCTTCTCTCTACAAGGCCTTTTTTCCCTTTCTTACCTTCTGTATAAGCAGTGCCAAAGAAGTAAACTACGGTACTTTAGTCTGTAGTCCTGCTTTGTACTCTTTTCTGCAGGCCACGGATAACTTTCCCACCATACAATCCACACAGGAAAATCTGTGCAAGGCTGAGAGGTATAAAATACCAGCAACAGACCTCAAAGATATACAGTAAAGAAATCTCAGGGACTAGAGAATTAAAAACAACCAAGATTACATCAAAGACCCTTGTGGCTGCCAACCATCAGACTTTTTTGTAAAGGAGTAGTATTAACTAACACAACTCTCTTTAGGTTCAGTTTCTGATCTAACATTTAAATTGTTGCAGGAAGTCAAAGGCTTGCTTTAATAGGTATCAAGAAACAGTTAACATCTTTTGACTACGTCTGCTTTAAAGAATAATACACGTAGGTAGAATGAAACACATACTGCTGAGGAAGCAATGTCCAGGTATGCTGGACATAGATATGCTTCTGGGAGGTTTATTTTGATCAAGCCTTGGCCTGGTCTCATGTACTGAGTGGTCATGTGGAGCTGGAGCGCTTTAGGTGTGTTGTTGACACACACCTTCTAGTTTAGTTTCATGGCAAAAGAATTCAGTCCCCATCCTGTGACATCCCTCCACAACGTGCACTGCAGTAGCGGAATGGGGATGACCAGGTCTTGCTTGAGGAGTGTCCACATGACCCAAACTAAAGCACTCTGCCACACAATCGTCGTGGCTAGTGCCAAAGCAGTAGCCTACCTCCTTCGTCGTGTCCTACACCAGTGGAAGCAGAGGAGTGTGCTTTCTGGAAACACTGTATTAGGAAAGGACAGAAAGACTTGCATTCAAAGTTTTACTTGATTCTTCAGTTAATACATTCAATAAAATTAGTTAACCAAATCACTTTCACTAAGCCCACATTACCATGGTTACATTATTATTATAATTTAGCCAGCATGTCATTGCCAGCCAAAGAACAACCTCATCATAATAAAGACATAAAATCTCTTCTTTTTCTTCAATAAACAAGGTCACTGTGACCTTTCCATCTAAGTGAGTGCTCTGTGTATTAACCTACCTATAATGCAACTCAGTTCTCAGGCCTAAGTATTCTCCAATCACAGTTTTGCAACGCTGAAACACTTCAGCTGGGAAAAGGGCTCTCACTACTCCCCTGTGGTGTGGTGCACATCTCGTGTACCACTGATTCTGGGCCCGGAGCTTTCATAGTTCACTGCTTAGTACATTCAAAACAAACCCATATTATGGAAATTACACCTGAGTAGTGAGCAGTCTGCTTACAGCTTAGGCTCAAGGATTACTCATCTCTATCCTATTTTCTGGTTGTCATTTACTCCTAAGTTTTCTGTACACCAATAGGAGCAGATGATTAATTTAGAAGTTAGTCCCAATTTTAACTGAGGCACTAAACTAGATGACTTTAGGATGTTGTTTCAGACTTTAGGATGTCCCTTCAAACCCACACCCACTTTGAATCTGTGACCAGAAGAAAACCCTGCCTATATATTCGTCCTAGAAAACCTACTGTTCTCATAGCAATTAAGCATTTTTTGCAATGAGTGCTTTATAGAATACTGTATCCTGTTGTCTACCTAAAAGATAAACCAAACCCCAAGTGATCAGCATAACAATATGATCAAGCCACACGACTTTTAGTGAAGGAATTCAAACTTCCCAAAGTCCTCCTTATGAATGTTGAAAGAGCATTTCATAATACTGGACTTATCTAGATTTCTCAAAAAAATCCCCAGATAGGCTGCTCTTGTATCATAGGATGTAGTAAATTTGTAAAAGTTTTGCTCCTCTTAGTAATGTAAGGGAGGGAAGATCCTTGATTGAAACTTCTATGTTTACATTAGGTTTAATCAGAAGCCTATATATAAAGTAATTTGATTAGGCTTTTGTGATCTAGATTAATGGAAATTTACAGCATGTCTTGATTTTGTTCAAGATAGACCTTTTCAAGGGTCAAGACATCTTCAGTAAATCTTTCATTAGCTAAATACTTTTTTTAGGTACCAGACAACATAACCAAAAAAACAGGGATAAACACTTGGTTAATGTTAGAGCAAAACTAGTTTCCTGATCAGCTATATATATACATATATATCTGGATATGTGGAAATATAGCTTTATATATTTATACATATTTTATATATATATATATATATATATATATATATATATATATATATATATACACTCTACTCTTATATGTTACCTACCCTTGCATCTATATTTAAATTTTAAGAAAGCTCTGACAGAGTAGCCATATGTCTTCATTAGTTTTAAAAAATCCGCTTGGAAAGGCATAGACTATCTAGGGATAGACTATCTAATATCATCCATTGTGTATTGAACCCAGCTCTTTTGGTTATCATCAGTAGCTGGTAGAAAGGTTATACATATGTGGACCAAAACAAAATTAAATGGAAGAGATGGGTCATACTCTTCCTGGAATGCTCTTCATACAGATTTTTATGAACCATGAATTTTCAAGGTCATTCTTCATAATGCTTCTTTATCACTTTCAACAAGCACAAAGGGCTTTAGAAACTGGAAACTCAAATACAGTATTCCTTGGAAAGGTGAAGGAAGAAAAACATCTCAAAAAACACAAATAAGAAGTGAAAAATGGTAAAACTACTCCAAAATCAGTGGTTTGTATTTGGCCAGATTGTAAAACAGATTGCCAAAGAGCCAAGTGTGTAATCTATTGCTTAAATCTATTTTGCTACCAGTAAAATAGAAAGTAAATGTCATGGAAAATTTTGAAAAGTGCCCCTGGGTGTACAAGTCAGGAAGTCTATCTTTGATGCAAGGAAAATTGAGTGAAAGTGGACTGAAAGAAAAAATTAATAGATCTGTGATCAATGATTAAGCAAGCAAAAGTCAACATAGTTTTTGTAGAGAGAAGTTATCCCTCACAAATTGATGAATTGTTCTTTTAGGCAGTGAACAAGGAAATGGATAAGTATATTTGTATATTAAAAAAGAAAAAAATCCAGTCAAGAGGTCTCCTCAAAAGAACTCTTATTTAAAAAAGAAAAAATAGAAATAAAAAAAGAAAAGAAAAATTGCTCATTAAAAGAGAGAAAGTAAAGGAAGAGGCTAAATAGCCAGTTCTCACCACATATCTCTTTACATTAACAGGAATATACCCTGGGATGTAGGCTCAATATATTCACAAATTACCTAGAAATGCCACTGAATAATGAGAAGTCAAAATTAATAAAAGTCGACAAAACTAAAACTGATCTCAAAGATTTGAAAAATGTCTTAGAATTTTAAAAGACCATGAGATCAAATGGCAGAGGGAATTCAGTGTTACTAATTACAGGGCTGTGGGAAAGGCAGCAAGAAGCAGCCCTGACTGCCCAGGTACAGCAATGAGCCATTGGTGCTCCTGACAGGAATCTTGGAGCTGTTGACTATCATTCTTGGTGAACACTAGTGTCCAAGGAAGGAAAAAAAGGTAAATTAGGAATTAGACAACAAAAATGTTATTTTACTGTGCACATCCACAGCCTATTCCAGAATACTGTTTGCCGGTTTGGCTGCGCAGTCTTTAAAGGATGAGTCACAACTTCAAGGTACAGAGGAATAAACAACAGTGAGCAGAAAATCAGAAAATCAGAAAATGGAAAATCCCAAGTGGTCTCAAAAAAGTGAAATATTGTTCTGTGTTTTGTGTTTGTTCTCATTTTGGAGGTCTCTCCTCAGCAACAAAGCAATCACAGCCTGGCTGGTAGCCCCCCACAGCCCAAAGACTCAGTTTGAATAGTAGCAAAGTGGAGGCTGAGGATGTCCCAGAACAACCTCTGCCATCAGCCTGGGATGGCCCAGAGTTTATCAGCAGAGATTATAGAGTTTATCAGCACCCGTGCTGCCGAGGCTTTTGCCAGAGCTCAGGCAGAGCAGGAGCAAGCTCTGGCTATTCCCATGACTGGTAATGTGCCCCACTGCCAGAATGCAAGATGGCAATGCACTCTGGCGAACAGGCACTCACCTGGGCAGGAGATCCAAGCATCTTCTTGTCACATGCGTTTACTGTCTCACGTCCTATCAGCCAGCTACTTTCCTTGACACCTTTGGGACTGGGAAAATAGCTCTGCTCTTGCCAGATAGCCAAAGCTCCAAAAATGCCCAGAGAACTGCCCTGCCATCTGTATGCTCCATGGGGAATTTCCTGAGCTGGATGTGGTTTAAGACTTAAAAGCCAAGGCAGCTTACAAGCACCAGCACAGGCCACTTCATGCCAGCTGGCCTCAGTGCCTGGGTATGTTTGCTACCAGGCACATTCAATTTGCTGGTAGAAGCACTTGTTAGGGTTCAGTGTAACATTCTTTTCCCATGCTGTCTTTTGATTAATTTCTATGGGGAGGTCTTGCTGCTGTTTCTTGTGTGATCTTTGATCTCTGTGTGAAGTCCTTTTGACCATGGATGACTCTGCCTTTGTGCAGACTGCCTGGCTCTGCCTGCTCTTTGCCTGTATACTTTTTGTCCACGCATCGTCTGCCCTGACTAAGTTCTGAGGGTACAAATAAGCCTCAACAGCCCTAACCCAGTGCTGCCTGGGACCTCCACCTAACACTCTGTCCCAAGGACCAGGAGCTCTGTTTAAGCTCAGCTCTGGGTGTTCAGCTCCTCCCTGAGACAAGTTACTGGAGTATTGGTCTCCAGTTCAGCTCTCGTCCCCATTGACCCAATCCCTGTCCTGCAGACTAAATTTCTGGCTTGACCTGGGACCTGCCACAATAACATGAACATGCCTCGGGATCTGGACCCTTGGCTGAACACAGTCACTGTCCCTGTTTCTGCCCTGCTTACCTTGCATAGGGGCTATGGGACTGGGCTCTGGCTGAGACCCCTGCCCTGTCATCTGAGCTATTGCTCTTGATTCTTGTTTCTCTGTCCTTTAGGGAGCAGCAACCCATTGCTGCTCTTTGATGTGCCCTATCTGACTCCTGTTCAAAAAAATAATTGTTTCTTGCAACTAGGATTACTGAGACCAGGAACAGGACCCTGCTGATATGTGGTTTTGCTTCAACAATGCAAGCATTTTTATACCACTTATGAAGTCAGTCAATTTGTGTTATGTAGGATAATTGCACAGCATTTTCATTCTGTCTCTGCATGAAAATCTGTTAGCTTAGTAGATCCCCTCTACTGTCTCTTCCGTAATCTTCTGGCCAGTGTTAATATAGTCCATGGAGTCTGGGGTTATGTGTATTAACATAACACGAGTCAAGCTGTGCCAAGCACATAATCTAATAGTGATACAGGATTCTCCAGGCTAATTAACATTTAATAAGCCCCTGTGGCAAGTGTTTAGCCTCTCCAACTGGCACACTCGTCAGCTATGCCTGGGCATGGTCTGGATGTGGGAACAATCCCAGCAAGCAGTATGGACAATATCATGCTCCTCTGTCATGTTCACTCTGGCAGTCTTAGAGCCCTATCCCAGCTGACCTTGACACAGTAACCTCTCTTCCTGGTTTATACTTCACAGAATCAGAGAATCACAGAATGACTTGGGTTAGAAGAGAGGGGACCTTAAAGTTCCAATTCCCCTAGACCAGGTTGCTCAGAGCCCCATCCAACCTAGCCTGAAACACCTTCAGGAATAGGGCATTCACAGCTTCTCTGGGCAACCTGTTCCACAGCCTCACCACTCTCAAATTAAAGAATTTCTTTCTCATATCTAATCTAAACCTAGTCTCTCTTTCAGTTTGAATCCATTCCACTTTGTCCTGTCACTGCATGCTGTTGTAAAAGTCCCTCTCCAGCCTTCTTGTAGGCTCCCTTGAACTTCAGATACTGGAAGGTCACAATTAGGTCACCCCTAAACCATCTCTTCTTCAAGCTGAACAATCCGAATTCTCTCAGGCTTTGCTGGTAAGAGAGGTGCTCCTTCCCTCTGATCATCTTGATGTCCCTCTTCTGGACTCGCTCCAACAGTTCCATGTCCTTCCTGTGGTGGGGCTCCCAGAGCTGGATGCAGCACTGCAGGTGGGGTCTCACCAGAGCAGAGCAGAGGGGCAGAATCCCCTCCCTCCCCTGCTGGCCACACTGCTTTGGATGCAGCCCAGGACACGTTTGGTTTCTGGGCTGTGAGTGCACATGGCCGGGTCATGTGCAGCCTCTCATCCACCAGCACCCCAAGTCCTTCTGGGCAGGGCTGCTCTCAATCTGTTCATCTCCCAGCTTCTATTGGGGTTGTCCCTTAGGGCCACGTCAAACACAGCCCTAGCCCCTTCTTTACTATGTGGGAAATACTTCTTTTTCTTCCTTCCTGGAATGTCAGCTCAAGGGAGAAGAACTTCTTAGTTCTCATTACAGTCAAAGGACAACAGATAGCTATGTATGCCAAGGAGATAGCAACCATTGCCTCTCTTTGTTAAGATCTCCCATAGGATTGAGGGTTTGGAGAAGATTTGGATACCAGCTGTTGTGTCTCTTGCCACTCGAAGAGAGTTAACACAGCAGCTGGGACAGATAAGCCGCACACAGATGGGCAGCCATGAAAAAGATATAAATGTTTAAGACAGGATATACATAGGATCAAGATTGCAGCCCATGTTGTGGTGTAGCTCAGCATGGAGCCCAGTTCTTTTATAATACAGAGCTTTTGGTCACTGGCAACCCAGGCTGGAATGCAGTGGCTCCCTTTCATGGTCCCATTTTTCTTCTAGGCCTCTTGGCCTAGTGTGCTGGAAGGGGAAAAAAGAGGCTGAGAATGCCATAAAGGGCTGCTACCACTCAGTTGACCTCTCCAGGGGGTGTGCTTGAGAGGGACTTGCACTATTCCCTTGAGTGCGAGTGATTGCATGCAGGGCATTATTTTATTCTTGACCAGGCAGATGGAGGGTCCTCACTTCAGCCAGGAAAACTAATTGTGTGTGCCCATCTGCAACCTTGAAAAGGTTTCAGGTCAGCAAATCATTCTGTGAGTCAAAAAGCACCAGTCTTGCAACCCCCTGCCAAATGATGGATCAGCCAGGAGATGTATGTGTGGCTCTGCCTAACATCTAGCTATTTAATGAACCAACAACACCTTGAAAACCTCAAGGAATGCAATGAATCTGAGTGTTCCTAGTCTGCACACTTTTCCCTCGTGGCTAGGGATGCCTGATATGAGGGGAGTGAGTATACAGAAACCAGTAACATGTTAAAGAATATTTGTAAATAGTATCTTAAATTAAACACTAGTGACATTGAGTTTCAGCTCTGATTAAATAAAGCCTTAACTCTTTCCTATAGGCAAAGAATAGGGGTAGCTCAGTGGTGCTGACAAGGGCCAAATCACTGGGCCACCCCTCTATTCTTTGTCCATGGCAGAATCAAGTCAGTTTGGTTTCCATGGTTTCCAGCCGGGGAAGAAGGAATAAAACAGGGATAGATTTTTGCAGGGATCGGATGCTTGGTATTCAGTGTACACAAAGCTGGGCAATATGCCATCGAGAATGAGGGGAGAAATCTTTCATCACTTCATCAGATAGTCTCCTATAGCAACTGCAGCAGTAAAAGCAGTAGCTGCAGAGGCAGACAGCTGCATAGCAACCAGCTGTGTCATACCAAGGGTCCCACACCCCCTCTTCATGTGTGCACACTGCTATTACAGAACAATTTGCTTAGGTACATGCATCTCCCAAACAACATCAAGCTTTGTAGGCACAGCACCCAAAGGATTCTATTTCCCTGCCCTGGAAGAGGATGGAGTATCACGCATGCTGACCTCAGAAAGGTTCTCTGGAAAGCAACAAATGCTGCTGGATTTGCACAGTACCAGTGGGGTGAAGCAGTGATCATGGCAACAGCTCCCTTCCCACACCTAGTGTTAGCCACAACTCCACTGCACATTCCTCTGCCTCCTCCCTTTCCACCTCAAGGAACGGAGCACCTTCCACTTCACCATACAGTGCCCACGTCAGTTCTTGGGCAGCCCTGTCTGCCCACCGCTGCTCAGTGATGGCTTGTGGTCACTGAGCACACTGTGCAGGCTGCACTGCCCCCACCATCTCCTAGCATACCTGGTGGATGCTGTCCAGGGCTCCACTGTCAGGGACATATCTGGGAAGCAGGAATGTTTACAACACAGATGCCAGAATAGAGGGTGTCTTGGAAATGGGGGAAGGTTGTACCCATTTGCTGTGGGCATATTTATTCAATGCTGGTGTCTGGGCAGACCCAGGAGTGGGCCAGCAAAGGGTGCAGTGGTGGCCAGTGGCTGCCCTCCCTAGGGCACCAACACCAGAGTTCTTCATGCAGAAGTACGAAGAAACTCTCCAGTGGAGAGTCTGGGCATTATGCTGTGCTCCAAGAGAAGCCCAAAATCCTGGCAAGTGATTTTTTTTTTTTGTCCTTGTTTCTGTTGAAACATTTCTCCTCCTGCCATCTAAGGCCATGATTCCTTTTCTCTTTCTCAGGCAGGTAAAGGAGGTACCACCCCTGTCCTTTCATCTCCTTGGCATGTTGAGCCCAGTGGGCTCTGCTCGCGTTGTGCTGGCCAGCCAGTGTTGGTGGCTGGGCATGGAGAGACACTGGGAGCCAAAGGAGGAGCTGGGCTTTCTGAACAGCAGATGAATATTGCTCCAGAGCTGATCTCTGTCAGGAAGTGTGTGTGCCCTGCTGTGCTAGCTGCATCCATCTTCCTTTTACTTGAAAGACAGGAGTCCATCTGACAGGGATGCTGGCCATGCAAGCCTGCTCTCCAGTGACTGATCCTTTGGTTTGTTTTCAAGTCAGGCTGCCAGCTGAAGAGATGACAGATGGCCCACAGTGCAGGCCTCTGTGTTTGCAGCCCAGTATCATGAAGCATCTGATTCCAGCAAAAAGTCCAAGTTTTCTCCTTTTCCCTCCCTTACCAGCCAGAGGGAGAAGGATACTCCTCATACCTGCCTCTGTTCTCAAGGCAGATGCTGCGGGTGGTGGTGATGAAGCAGGAGGTTTGTGGCTAATCAAGCATGAAAAGTAAACCACCCAGGAATGGCCCCAAAAGAGGCAGCCTGTGATGCTGAAGGCCAGGATTCTGGCTAAAGACCATGGAAGCTGAGGAGGATAGGAGGTTTTGTAGGGTCCTAGTAACCGGAGGCAGGGTACAATGTCACAGCCAGATATCTGGTGAGGTTAGCAGAGTGAGGTCAGCCATGACTGGTTACACTGGATCAGCCATTCAGGTCTCTAGTCTGCCTGGAACCCCTTATGGAGTTCTTCAATTTACCCTGACACTGGCTCACAGCCTGTACTCCTCACACTGCCACTCTGGGTCTCTCCAGACAGGGAAGGAGATGCAGCAAAGGCAAACACATTCTCTCTCCTGTACTTTGTCTTCACAGGGAACTGCCAGCAGTGGAGGGAACATTAATTCCCACCACACCAGAATGCCCCTTTTCCATTTGCCAAAATGGAGGTTCATGCAACCCTGTGGACCAGATTCCCTTAAGAACATAAATAAAAATTGTTAATGCTATTTCCCCAGCTAGACTGTTAAATAACGCTCTCTTTTGGCTATTCATGGACTCCAATGATCAGCCTTGCTTTCCTGTCTGGAGCAGCAGAATTTGCAAGGCTCCTTGGAGATAAGGCAAGGTACAAGCAAAAAATCAAACATCTGCTGCAGACTTCTGCAACAAGAGAGTACTGAGAATGATGAAAGAACAAACTGAAGAGGGAAATCATACATATAAATGAGGCAGAAAATCTTGGACATCTGGAGGTAGTGACGTCTGAACACAAGGAGGAAAAAGTGAGCTGAAAGGGATCAGCAAAACAACCAAGGACTTAACTGTAGGAGGGCTGAAGTCTGGCTTTAAAGCAGAACAGCAGGTGCAGTGTATATATTATGCTGTGACAAGGTTAATTCATCAAAAAATCTTTGCTTATTGGATTTGGCACAATGATTTTGTAATAGAACCGGGCATTGTATCTTGTGGGGCAAAACATTCTTAATGCAATAGTAATAAATCTTAAAGCTGAACTCTGAACTTGGTCAAATAAACACAAATAAGGGAGAATGAAATGAAGCTCTTACTAACATTATCAGCACAATGAAAATCAAAATATTAGCACATCTTATAGCAAGTACATAAATGAAAATCATCTGTTGGTTCTAATTATGCAGCCAGAACACTTGTCTGCAATAAAGACAACTTGTAATCTTCTTGAAGATTATATCTACTTAGTGAGTCCCAAAAGCGATAGCATCTCAAGACTGATAAAGAAGTAGAAATATGATTTTACAATAATTGCAAAACACGTTAGGCCCTTTCTTGTGTATGGGCCATTTGTACCAGCATTTACATCTTTCTCTTCCACAGGAGGAGCAGCCTGAGCCTTTCAGGCTTTTGAAAGCTTCACAGTCTTGTGGATTTGCAGGTCAGGGACAGCCTTAGCTGCCATGACCATGAGATGGTTGAGTTCAGGATTGAGTGAGAGGAGGAAACAAGATAAATTGCTGAATAACAGCCTTTGGCTTCAAGCTCAAGAATAGTTCATCCTGACATGCAGAAATTCAAGGAAAAGTAGCCAGCAGCTTTTGTGGGGCTTCTGACTAAAACAGACACATAGTACAAGGCGTTCCCGACTGAAGTCACATCTGAAAAATAGTGTGCAAGAAGTGGAAGCAGGGCGATATCAGCCAGAAGAGACACAGTCTGAGCTCACAAGGGTGGTGTTGGGAAAGCCAAAGCCCATCCAACATTGAATCTGGCAAGCGACATGTAGGAAAAGAAGGAGGGCTTCTACTGATGTGCCATCAACAAATAGGTGACATAGGAAAACAGGGCCCAGTGCTGCATGGGGCAAGTCAGGAAAGAACAAAGTGCTCAGTGCATCTTGGCTCAGATTTTACCAGCACAACCAGCCTTCAGGAGGGCACCAGGCCCCTGGGAGCAGTGGAACAGTCTAGGGCAAGAAAGACTTCACCATCATCTGAGTTTTAAATTAGGGAATGTTTAAAGAAACTGGGCAGATATGAGTCCATGTGAGCTGATGAGATGCACCCACAAGTGCTGATGTTGCTGGCTCAAGGGATATCCTTATGACCTTATAGAACCTTATCCCCTGGTCAGATAAGGATATGCTGCTTGCTTTGCCTTACAGTTAAGGCCATCAGAGACTGCTATAATTTATTTACATGAAAAAGTAAAGTGCTACAGTTCTCAGATCAAAAGCATCTGAAACATCAGGTAGAAAGGGAACCTTTTGCAGAAAATCAATGCATTGATTTGCTTGGCTTTTTTTGTTAAACAGAGACAAGGAGAGAGCAGAGAAATAGATAAGGGTAAATTGAAGGCCCAAGCACGAAATCAGATATTTGTTTTGGAGCAAGGAAGTCAGAAGCACTAAAAGAAAAGAAAAAAGGAGCAGTCTTTGCAGTAGGCATATATGGGAATTCAATTTAATTGAAGATACTGTAATTTCTTTTTCAATCTGATGGTGTAGTGATGGCTTGATCAAAATAATGCAATTGACATTGTATAGGTTGATGGCATTTTAATTTCCATGTAGCTGATCAGACAGACACATTTGTTGTTTTATTCCTACTTTTTATAGCCATCCATGACCATTTGCACATCTGGTCATCAATCTTTAAAAAGATTTAACACACCACAGAACATTGCCCACATTTCAATTTTCATCAGCTTTGTAAAAAGAAATATGTTCCATTAACGAAAGAAAAAAAAAGCAAAACCCAAAACCACATAAGCCTGAAATTGCTTGCTCATGAGTAGCAATTTCTCAAGGCCATTGTGTTATTTAGGGGAATACTACTACTACTACAGTAACTATTATGTGTATCTATGATGTCTGAAATACGTACTGTTACCATTAATTTATCACTATGTCGAATAGAAGGGCTTGACTTTGTGGTTCTTTTCTAGGAAGGAATGAAAATAGATCTTTTTTTAAGAACAAATATTTGAGAATAAAACATTTTGACTTAAAAGATTTTTAAAATAATTTTTTAAAAGAAATTTATTTTAAAAATACCTACAAGCATCCTGTCAACATCGGTAAAGAAGGGCAGAAGCAGAGAGAAGTGGTTAAGAAATCACTGGAACCACTGGCTCTTTCCATGCAAAATCAGGACAGGTGAGATTAACTAGAAATAAAAAAGCAAATAAATATGAGAGGAAAAAATTGAATGTAGAAAAACAATGGAAATTAACAGTAGGACCTACAGGTCATGACACATATTTGGAGATAAAAAAGGCAGCACAAAATAATAGTAAGGCATTTAAAACCATCAAGAGAGTCAAAGAATTGATGTCTCTTGTGAGTGACACATTGAGAATTTTTGTTCCTTATACAAGAGATTCTGAGCAGATTATAATGGCAGTATCAATGTTTCTATACTGCTAGAATTGTTTCTTCTACAAAAAATCCAACTTTCAGCAATCAATATATTCCAGAACTTGCAAATTATATTAAAATGTTGTCCTTTTCAAGAAATAGGAAATAAGGATCTATAAAAATGCACTGAAATTTGTATCTTCATTATTTTGAAAATTTAGCCTGCTTTGTGGAGAGAAGTGTATTGGTAACAGGCTTTGTCTTTCACTGTCATAAACCAATCAATTAGAGTTCCATTGGAGCCAGGCCTCATTTACGTGGTAACACCTCTACAGATTTATTTAAGCCATCCCTAATGTATTTAATCCCTAATCCCTAATAGGTTTCAGCCTGTACTGGAGGGCTTGTTTTTAAAGAATGCACTTTGAATTTCTGATTTGATTACTGATATACTTAATTCACACGGTGGTTTTGCAGAATCAGAGGTTTAATCTCAGCACCATGAGTGCTATAAGGGCAAGGGGGCAAAAGTCAGTCACCACTTACTTTTGTCAATCAAAAAAAATATTTAGTTTTTCTCTTCAGGCTGTTGTCTTATCATAGAAAGACAGTTCTTTACTGAATTTCACTTAACCTGTCTCTTTGATTTGCCTATGCTTCATGTCCTAATAGTTCAAAAGACAGATACAATGCATCTTTAGATCTTTGCAGCATAACCAAAATGTAGTCAGGATCATACAGACACCACGACCAAAAAAAAAAAAGAGCCTATAAAACAACTGTTTAATTCTAATGCAAGACAGCCTCTAAGTGACTGAAGCAAGATAAAAATGGACAAAAGTAATTGAACATACAACTCTGTCTGGAACAGATGAGAGGTAGATGCTTTAATCTTTCAGTTTAGGATAAGTTTTTTGCAAAAAAGGCTAGGACTTTCACAAAAAATCATAGTGCCTGTATCAACAGAATAGTAGATATGCATGAGAGTCCACGAAGGACCAACATGGGAGCAGGATTATTCTGAAGGAGTGAAGCCCATGGGAATGACTCATGCTCGAGCAGTTTGCGAAAGACTGCAGCCTGGGAAGGACCCAGACGGGATTGGGGAACAGCACAATGAGAAAGGACCAGCAGACAGGAGCTCTTTTAGACTGATGACAAGTCCCATTCCCCATCTTCTTGTTCCACTCTGGGAAGACGGCTCAGGGTTGGATGTGTGAAGCTGAGCCTGGGAAAGCAGAGAGGAAAGGCGCCTTTTGTTTCCCACTACCCAATCAGTAATTACATACATATTTTAACTGGCCAGAAATTAAACTAATTTCCCACAAATTGAATCTGGTCTGCCCATGAAGGTAATTAGTAAGTGGTCTCCCTATCTTCTTCACCCACAAGCTTTCTCATTCCTGTTCTTCCCATTTCCCTCCACCCTCTCTTCCACTGTGAGCAGAGTAAGTGGCTGGGTGGGAATTTGGCTGTTGGACAAGGGTAACTCATCATACGCTGCTTTCACAAGGTTTCAAGCAAGAACAGTGTTCCTTCAAGAAAAAAATAATGTCAAGGAAGCTATTGAAATTATAAGAAATATTTCCAAGCAATACAACAGTCAAAAAAAATCATTAATTTTTAAACTTATAAAATGATAATAAACCTGAAAAGGGATTTTGCCTAGCTTTAAATTAATCTGACAGAATCTGCTCTTGTTTCACAGGAATTTATGCTAATGCTGGTTTGTGGTTGGATTAAAAAGGAACCAGCTTTAAGAGAAAAGTCAATTTATTGAAATTCAATCACAGATTTTCTTCACAGCTCTTATCTAAGAAATCTTGTTTTAATATAATTGAAGAAACCTTTTGTGATATTCTTAAACAAAGAAACAAAACCCAAAAAATATTTAGAAAATAATGGAGAGAGTAGCTCTTTGCACAGCTCTTAAAAATATATATTTTCAGTGAACTCAGAAATGCTTCTTTTGTGTCTTCTTCAAAATTTTGTTTTTCCTTGGAAATAATAGGCCAGATTCTGGGGGGTTCACTTGCATGCAAAACCTGATGGAAATCAAGGATTGTTTTGTGCAACTACAAAAAATCAATCAAAAAAAAAATCAAAAAATCGATCAGCAATTCAAAACCCATGTCCTTGTTTCAGTTTTACAGATACTTCAATGCATTTCAGACAATAGTATTTCTTTCTTTTATTCTAATAAATGCTGATCTAGGGCTAGGGTCTCTGTTAAAATTGTTTCTTGTTTGAACATGTGAAAAACTAGGTTTCTTTCACTCAGAGGGAGGGGAACAAGTTCTACATTTTATTTTTCTGATGTTGTCTCAAGAACAAGAAGTCATATGTAATTGTTTGTGTAGAAGTTTTTGCTTTCCCCAGCAACAATTTCAGCACTGCAAATGCAGTCCAGAGCCTCTGACTGTAAACACAGAAATCCATTAGACTTTTCTGGGAGATGAACTCAGTCCTAACTGCCAAACATTGGTATTTAATGAGATGGTCTCTGCTGTGTGTTGTAAATATAAAGGAGCTTATTGACTGTTGTTGTGAACCAGTGTTTTTTGGTGAGGGGCACAGGGAAAGGCTCTATGGTTTTGCTGAAGGTAAGAGAAAATATAAATGTATTTCTTTGCAGTTTTATTACAGCTTTTTATGTTCATGTTAGTCCCAGGGAACTCGTGTAAAGCAAAGGAGAAATTCTTGAGTATCCTTCCTATTGAAAACATTATGTTTGTTTTAGCTATAACACTGAAAATGTACCTTCCACATCACAAAGGGAGATGAAAGGATAGTTTAATAAAAGGATGACCCTCTCAGTAAAAATGCCTATTTTCCCCATATGCAGCATGCAACACCTGCTGTCTCCCTATAAAACAAATGATTGATTTTTAATCTCTTTGTATGGCAGAGTTACCTTGGGAACAAAATTGTGTACCAGCTGTGTCACGGCCATCACTCAGCAATTAGCTGAACTGGTCCTCAAGCAGAAACAATGTCATTTTATCTCACAGGTCAAAGATTTCAGGTCAAAAGAACACAACTCTGTATTTAATTTTGTATATCTAAGTCAGTCTGCAAAACGCTGCAAAGAGACATATGGGGAAAACTAAGAGGAAATCTTATTCTGTTGCACAGAGATTTAATAAACTGAAACTGGCCAAAATTAAATATTGCACTTGTTCTCTGAAAAGTATATTTCACTTTCAATACTGAGGCAACAGACCTTCCCATAAAACGTTACTCAGCTGCTAGATGAATTGTTTGACAATAATGATAATCATGGACTTCATGATCTTAGAGGTCCTTTCCAACCTAAATGATTCTCTGATTCCATAAAATGCAGTCTTATTCCTATAAAAAAAGATAAAGACAAAAGGTTTGCTTAATTCTTGAGTATTCGGTATTTTGAAAAAAAAAAATTAAAATGCTAATTTAATCAATTCAGGACCCTTCATTAGTGAAACTAATACTGCTAAGACAGCTCAAGTGGTGACTTCACAAGATGATATTTGCTGTATTGACCTCAAACTTCTGAAAGCACTGTGGTTTTGCTAATTTTCTCATAAAACCATCCTGAATGGTGGGACCCCAGTTCCCTAGTAAAGATTTCTATTTTACTGAAGACTTGCGGGTCTACAGTAATTCTTTGAGATTACCCCTTCTCTTATGAACCTTGATGCCTTGGCATGGCTACAGAATAAGAGTGCAGGGGGTGCAGGTGCAATGAATTTTTTTCAACTCTACCCATTCCTTCTCTGTTTTTCACACACTGGGGCAGCAGTGAGAGGAGCAATCAGTTGAATTTTCTGGCGTTAAAAAAAAAAAGGCAGCATCATGCCAGCCGTAAAAGTAATGCCACCCAGACTATTATGAGTGACAGCTTGCAGCAAGTTCAGTCTGGAGCTCTGGGCCTGAGCTTGCTCTTTGAAACAGTTTTACACACTTCCTTCAAATTGTAGGACTTTTGCTAGAAGGAACCTCTTGAGGTCTAGCACAGTCTCCCGACCCAAGCAGACCCCAGCTGCTAGCTCTCATCCTTTTACTTTTGTAACACATCCTCCCCACCACTATATTTTTTTTTGCAAATGACAAAAAGGATCAATAAAGGTGATGCAGGGCAAAGTGGAGACGGGTACAAAACACAACAAATACAAAAATAGGTAACCAGCAAGTTTTAATCATTCACCAACCTTGATGACAGAGGAGTGGAATGTGTGAAAACCAACTAATCATCTGGATTTCTAGCAACATTCTAACAGGTCCACGGCAGCCACCCATGGGGAGCAAGGCTTCTTATTCTCTAGCTCCAGTGTCCCAAGTTCAAGCAATGGTGTAGGATTGTGCAGTCACTGTCAGAGGTCACACTCTGCTTTACAATCATCACTGATAGTTCCTTGCAGGGCGGACTTGAGACAGGATTTTGTCTGAATGTATGGATTATCTCGAATTAGGAAACTAGTCACCTAGGGAATTTTATACTGTTTTGGGGGGGCCTTCTGGAGGGATAGGAAGTATCAAAGAGACTTTTCCATGTGGAAAAGAATCATTCAATTCAATCCTTTAACATGAGGGTATTATGAAAAAGGTGAGGTGTTTTTTTTAATAGTGAGCTGCAGAGAAGAATTGCAGTGATCTTTATCAGATTTAACTGTTAGTAGTTAACTCTGTCTTTCTAAATACCTCTGGATTTGTATGTTTGAGTGCCTAAGAAATATTCACACGTAAGATGGTATACACAGTCTGTTGATTGAGAGAAAATATCGCCTATTATTTATAGAGGAGGAAGTAAATAATCTATTGCTAGATAGATAAAGCTATGACAAAACTAAGGACTAGTCAAGGCTGTAAGGAATGGGTTAGGAAAGGATTAATAATAACAGTACCAAACATTACAGTGAAGTATTCCTGCAAAGGAAAAGCCTCCATTTAAGATAAAGGCACAATTTTTGTGTTATTCTAACATGAAATAGTTAATATTGCTTTAAAAATCCTGGACATTTTGAAATATCTGACAGAGATGAAAGAAGTAACATGTAGAGGTAAATTTTTATCTTTGATGACCTGTCATGAAATGTATTGAGTACCAGCTGCTGTGAATTTAATTTCAAAGTTGTTTTTGACAGCTTGTTCCAATTATATCCTTATTGAAAGGCTAGATTTTTGGTAGATTGACAAGTTTCCTTTTTATTTTTACCTTCTAATGAGCAAAACAATCTGTTACAGTATATTGATCCAGCTTATTTATTTCTGGATATTTAAAATATGGTCTGTTGTCCTTCTCTTCAGGTACTCTTACCACCTGCAGCACAGCAATAAATATACTTGCATTTTCAAAAACAGGTGGGGGAAAAGGTCACTTTTAAGGAATTAGTGCTTTTTCTGTGAAATGAAACTATATTAAGAGCTATGGGCTTGTATTACTTAGAGAGGGGATTAAAGCATCTGAATATATATTGACATAGGCACACTAAGGGTCATTAGCCCCCTCCAGAAACACAATAGATGATAATAGCCTACTTAAATGGCATGGATTATGACTAATATTTGGACACTATCGACATCTGTTGGCCTGGTTCTGAGCAGTGCATGAAGACCTGATTGGGGATGTTGCTGTTGCAGAGTCATCCTGTGAGAATGATCGTAACACACGCAGAGTGTGGGAGCAACCAAGACAGTCCCTGCATCCATTCACTTTCAAGAGGACACCATCAACACAAGAGAGCTTCTCAAAGGATAGGAGACAACAGCCACAATTAGTTGCAGGAGACATTTTGAATGGAGCAAAGAAATCTTTACTAAAGCATATTTAGACATTGCCCAGAGAAGTGACAGAATCACCATCCTTGGAAGTTTTCAAAACTGCCCAGAATGAGGCCTTGGCCAAACTGATCTACCTTTGTAGTTAGCTCTGCTTGGAGCCCGTGACTACAAGAAGAGCTTCCAGCCTAAACCCTTCTCTGAGTCTATGGCTTTTTAAAAGAAGGTATCAATTAAATAAAGCACTCTCCCAGGCAGCAAAGAGAGCATTCTGATCATCCATCACATTGGAAATGCAGAATACATTCCACTTACTGGTGAGAACTTCAGAAATCCAGAAAGGAACTAGAATGGTGGAATGGTGGTGTAAAAGAAACAAGAGCAAGGACCATTACGACCTTCAGTAATGAGGAAAGAAGAAAGATGATCAATACTGTTGGATTAAAAAGTATCCTAGGACTGTCCAGGCATGAAAACTAAGAATAAATCCTTTTAAAATGCTTAAGGAGATAGAAGGCAGAGAGACAATCAGCAGAAATAATAAGAGAAGAGGATACAGAAGAGACAGAGAAAAAATAACTGTAGAAAAATACTTATCACCAATTTATTATTTCTCTACCATTTCCATATTAGAGGATATAGGAAGTATCAATATATTGTAACATGAAACCAATGTAGGGATACAAAATTGTTCTAAAGTTTAAGGTAGGAATGCTGCAAATGAACCAGCAGAAAAATTCCCAGAATAAAAATTCATGAGGTTAAAAGAAGGACCTAGTCCTGAGATAAAAAAACAAAAATGTGCCAGACTGTGATTGATGGTATAATTGATGGAGTACAGCTGATCTGGATAATTCAGCGATGGGGGTTGGGTCTCAACTTTGTTGATATTAATTACATTATATTTTCATTTAACTTGCTTTTCCTGTTAATTTAATAGTGGCACAAGTTATTAATGCTATTACAGCTAAAGTAGCATCCTAATGAGATGAATCAGATTAGGGCCATAATAAGAATTTCCACCCGTGTGAGCATTTGAATTTCCATTCTGTGAAACAAGAATGGAGATTTCAAAAATACACCTGTGGCTTTTCATACCACACATGAAAATGCACACATGCACATGGAACATCATTAATACTGCAAGACTGCATTACTAAACATTCTGGTCAGGACATATTTCTACAATAATTGTGTCCTTGCTTGTTTATCTTGTAGTCTGAATGTTAAAAAGGGAAAGGGAATAACTCAATTTTTTTTTTTTTAGCTTGTTACTAGAGTACTTACTTCCCATTTTCAAGGATTAAAAGAAGGACAGAATAATGCAGTCACCCCAGGAAGGTGGCAAAGACTCTTGGGGAGCCAGAAAGACCAAAACAGTTGCAATAAATATGAAATAAATTCTGTATGCATGGTAAAAGAACATTTTTGTTTATTCTGACGGCATTATGTGCATTCAAACTTTAGTAGTATAGATTATATTTATTGATAATTCTTAAAAGCATGCTGTATTTTCCATCTGTCCATGTAATGAGACAGAGACTCAGAAAAGCATAAGAATTTCACCCCATGCTTTGATGCTGGGAAATGCTGAACACATTCAGCTCCCATTTAACTTTAGGATGGTTGATCAGTGATTAAAAATGTTGTACTATGGACAAGGAGATAACAATGTTAAAGTTGATATCGTTTATTCAAGAAAAAATAGTATAGCTTCATCTATTACAACACTCCCTCCCCCCTCCCCAAATATTAAAAATCTATGAACTCTTACCCATATCTTCAAAAATTATTGGGAACAGATAAACCAGATAATATCATTATTTTAAAAATATCATAAATTAATTAAAAATGAGATGGGTTTTTTGGTGTTTTTTTGCAATGATATGCCTATATCTTTCTGACAGATGGTTGTTCAGCTTGAAGTAGTTTCCAGTAACTTCCCTGTATATGGTAGATGATTCCATCATCAGCTACTCATCCTTCATTTACAATTTTCAGCATTCAAAGATGAGAACAAAAATCCCAGATTATATTTCCCCTTTTTTTGCTATTTATTATCCTAAGTGTCTTTATTTTGCTTTTTGAGGGGAAAAAAAAGTTAATGTCAGGTCAGGCATTCTTTATCCCAAAGTAATTCTGTTATTTTTGGAGAAGCAGAAGAGTGCACACAGACCCCTATTAAAGGAGATGGAATATTGAGTATTTTGCAGTTCATTACTTGAAGAGAGTGCACTAAAAATCAATTTGGCTAATTGAATATAGTGCTAGAATGTAGTTAAATGTCTTTAGACCCCTTCCAACAAAAAAGCAGGTCTGGTTATATACTTACATAAATTCTATCAGAGTTAAAATATGTCAGCCAATACTTTATCTCACTGCTAGAAAGGTTTGCTGCACTGCAATCTAAATTTCTCTTCTTTTATTGTGATTTCTTCATCTTTATCCTTATTAATGTTTCTCTTTTTTGGTGTTAATGTGTTTTAACTACTTGCAGAATAAAATGATGGGTTTTAAACAAGAGGTACAGGCAGTTATTGCTTTACTTTGTCATGTATATTCTCAGAATTGAGATCATTTTGACTCTCTGCTTTCAAACCTCTCCAGGATGCCAATACTTGGTAACAAGAACAGCCAAACAAGATTTCACATAGAGTCTTTGTTGTTTAACAATCGCTTTGAGTGCCTATTCTTTTCCTGGTGTGAGATGTTGTTCTTCTTCATGTGCCAAACAAAACTTGGCAAAACACGCTGCACTCTTTCTAATTTATTGTCATTGCCTAGTCTCTTTCAGACTTTATATTGCTGAAAGGCAAGGATACTTGGGCAAAGTCAATTTAACCCTCTCTTCTTGTTGTGCAGCTCAGGGGGGAAATAACCATCTGCAGGAGCAACTTGGAAGGACTCCCGGTGTGATAAAATGGGAATAGCAGTTGTTTGTGAACAGCCACAGTGCCTTGTTATAATTTTTATTCACCACTCAGTCAGGTAGCATTCTAAATTCTTTTTTAAATAGACAACTCTCATTTGAAGAGATAAGAGTATTCTCTAAGCATGTGCAATTTGCCACTGTCTTTATTGGCTCTTTCACTTATTTATATCAAGAAGTACCATCCTCCCCCTGTCTCCAAAAGGAAAAATATGCAAAGGAAAAAGAGACTGAGGAGCAAAAAATATAACAAATAAACAAATAAAACTAGCATGAAGGATAGAAAATAAATGCAAAGGAAGGGAGAGGAGTCAAAAAAATAAAGCTGACAAAAGAGCAGGGGAGTGTAACAAGCTTGTTCTAAAAGTCTTGCATTCTCTTGAATTGGCTTTAATATTATTTATTGAGCTTGCCATCTGTTCATAGATACCGATGAGGGCTTCTGCCAGCTCCAGGGCAACACTACTCAAGATGTTTCTCCCTTGTTCCCACTAAATTTTAGTGTTAATGGATCAAAGCGAAATTGTTGACTGCACAGATTCAAAGCACCGAACAAACTCTTGTTAATACCTTTTCAAAACATCCATATGAATCACATACTTGTGATTTATTTGTGATTAACCTACTTCTGAAATGACAAGTACTAATATTCTTCTAGGTCACAGGTATAGTGAGAAGAGGCAGAGGGCCTGTCATTCCTGGTAGGCATTTTACCTGTCCAGAGCTCTGGGGGTGGCTCTCCGCATGCACGCTCATCATGCTTTCTCAGGATCACCACCATTCACTGTCATGCTTGCAGTAGTTACGGTACCTTGCCCAAACAGCCTTCCTTCTAGCCCTCTCATTCTCCTTCCAAACTGCCCCAATCTCTTCAATGTCAATTTGTTGTGGCACCTTTGGGGATGGATAGTAGGCACAGGAATGGAGAGCAGGGAGACTGACCATTCCAATTCACCGGAGTGTAGTGAAAAAGTTCTGCTGTGCTACAGGTAGGAACATGTTTTGGACAAGCAATTTAAACCATTAAATTGAACTTCTTATCTCCCTGAAAACAATACCTAAAGGGTTTTCCTATGAAAAACCTAACAATGGTTTTATGACTTTCCTTCTGGCAGCAGCTCACTGTGTGCCAGTAAATTCCTCCTCTTGCAATGCATTGCAAGGCAGAATTTGCCAGCTGCACTGGGATGATGTACAGTGGTGTCCCATGGGCATGAAGAGTGCACTGTTTTTTGGCAGTGCTATGGACAGCTGAGGAGCGTGTTCAGCACTGGTGTGGTGTTGCTTTGGGAAGGATCTACCTTTGGACAACACTCTCAGGCACACAGTGTGATTCTTGGGGTGTCCTGTGCAGGGCCAGGAGTTGGATTCAATGATCCTGATGGGTTCCTTCTGACTCAGCATATTCTATTCAATGATTCTATGATCGATCTGCATCCAGAGTTCTCATTCTACCTGATGTAGATTGCCTACAGAATGCCTCTGTGGACCTGCCAAGTGACGTACTAACTACACTGAGATGAACTGCGATTATGAAGTGGGGAGCAGGTACCAAATCCTATCTGGTTTAGGCAAATCCATGCATCGCTACAGAAGGCAGAATCTGAAGTTACTTCTTTGCCCTTCTCTTTTGCAGACATCTTCTAAAATAGACTAAGGTATTCCTAAGATATTCCTCTACTGATATGAGCAATATTGAATTTGTTTAGGTGTGTGTTCAAGTCTTATTAAAATTTTTGAATGATTGTTTGTCTAGTCCTTTTCACTAAAGCTTTTATGACAGACAATGGGAAATATCCAGTGGACAATGATAACTCTTGTTGGTTTGGTTGTTTTATCTCATAATATGCTGTTAATTTTGTAATAGGAATGTCCAAGAAATGTTGAGGCGGTATCTTCCCCTTCCAGTGTAAAACACTTTATTACTCCATAAAGTTATGGCTTTTCTCTCTGTTGGGAGATAGAAAATTTTTTTGTTTCCTGTCTGTATCTGTTTTATTGGTTAGACACTGCTCCTGGACTTCTAAATTGTTTCATACTTCACAGGAAGGAGATGTGCATTAAAGGCCCATTTCAACTGTAATAAAAATAGAATCTAATACAGAGCAACATATTACAAGTGAAGACATCTGTTCACATTATTATGAGAGTCTCAGTCCAATTACATTCACTATAAATTATGGAAGAACAATTGAGATAAAAATGTGCATATTATTGTTTCAGAGCTTCAGGCTGAGTTGAAGATTAGGGTTCTGTGCATCCTGAATTCTGAAAGCATTTTCTGAGATATCACAATCCAGACTTACTGCAATAACATAAGAAACTATATTCAAAAGCAGGTTAAACACAACTTTGCAAATATATTTAAATATTAGTTGGCTAAAAAAACCCCCAGGATTTAAAAAATCTAGGATTTAAACACTGTCCTTAAACAAGAAGCTGTGTTATGTCATGCTGTCCTGGACAGATACTCTTCCAATATAATATTTACCTTCTTTTAAAATTGGTACTTGGTTTACACAGAATTCAGGAACATTCAATGCAATTCCATACTTTGATGCAGCCGTAACACTGGGGAATTTAACCTACTGTTTTAGAAAAAATTATTTCTAAATAATCTGGCTCTGTTGAGATGAGAAAGGATTTTATTTTTTCTGCAGGCATCAGCAGGATCATAGGATTATAGAATTTTTTAAGTTGGAAGGGACCCATAAGGATCATCTGGCCCAAATTCTACCTCTAAACAGAACCAACTTATATCACATTATTCAGAGCATTGACCAGTTAAGTTTTAAATAATTCTGAAGCTTGACATTTAATGAAGTCTCTCAGCAATCTCATTAATTTTATTTTTTTCCTCCTAACAATTAATTAGAATTTCACACTTTGAAATGTCTGTCCATTTCCTCTCACCCTATCATTTTTATCCCTAAAAAGCATCTGTCTCTATTTTTTCTAAACCTTCTCTTTTAGTAGTCAAAGAAAGCAACAAGATCCTTCTCTTATCCTTCCCATAAATACTAATGGAGTGGCAAAACTGGACAGTTCTCTTGATACAATTTCAGCAGTGTTGAGTAGAGAGAAGAAAACACTTCCCTACCTGCTGGCTTCACTCTCCCTTACGCAATTTCAGTATTCTCTGCTTTATCACAGGGGAGCACGGTTGATTCATCATGTTATGTTCATGAAAATTGCCAGGTCCTTTCTGATGGCAAATGACATCAATGAAAGGGAACTATGTAAGGCTGGCACTATCCCAAAGAAAAGTTTTAATAAATAGGAAGAGTGTGGGATGGGTGCACTGTTAAACACATTCTAGTAATTCCGTTTGAGTTTATAAAAACAGATTGCTCTTGATTTACTTCATGTTATTGCCACAACTTCACTGTGTCACAATCTATTAATACCTCAGAGCTTTGTCTTACCTCCATAATAGGGCTTTTTATGAAATTAACCATCATTTTCTTCTCACTTTTGATACTAATAACCTATAATCGTTCAAGCACTAGAATCTGAAATGTAGTCTGTGTCTACTCTGCAAATGAAAACTACCTTTGCTGGCTGCATTCAGTGGCTCTCTCCGGTCAACCACTGGAAGCTGTCAGGATGCTCTAGTACTTTGGTGTGTGAGCACCTTCCCTTCACCTTTCCTGACCTGTGTGTAGGTTACTTGCCTATGAGCTGCAGTTAGACACAGGAAGTTCATGGACAAAAATCCTGCTGGTTTTCCTAACTTCTGGCAGGATTCCATATCTCACATGCTCTTTCTTGGTTGTGATAGGAAGCCACAAGCTGGAAAGAAAATACACGTGTTGTGATGACTGACACAAACCTGGAAAATGCTTGAAATCTCTAACAATTGGCAACAAAATGGGAATAGCAGTGGTTGGATGGCAAGGCAGGACATAGGTGAGAAACAGTGGTTCACGCTTTGGTATATAACCTCCATATATATGAATACATATATTTGGTATATAACCTCTGTATAGACAGTATCTGGATTTCAGTAGCTTGTAGGAATGTTCCTTCTCATTTCAGTACACTGAGTCTGAACTTTTTGGTTTCCAGGAACACTACAAGGATCTCAGACTTCTGCAAAGAGTAAAAGTTACTCGGGACTATGAACTTGTGCGTGTCAGAGTAGGTTAGCTAGTACTATGAATTTGTTTTTAATTTCCAACACTGTAACAGCTTGGAATGATTATGTCCTTAATTTAGTGTTGCAGGTACAGCAAATGCCTTGTTTTTCATTCAGTAAATGAAAGCTAAACTGGGTAAAGCACATCTACCACAGAATCATCTACTTGGGTATCACCTTCCAAACTCATCTTATTTTCTTCTCCCTTACCTAAATTTGCTGATGGAGAGCTAATGCTTAGACAACAAAATAGGAAGCTCGGACCACTATAGATATCCAGAATTATTTTATAAACATATCCATGGAATACAGTTGTTTACCATAATTGTTATCGTCAAGGATGGCATCCACTTGTCTTACATTTTTATCTTGCTAAGCTTTTCTACTTCTTCCTTTTTAACACGGAAAACCAAGCAAATTTAGTCCACCTTTCTCTTGCTTTGATCAATTGCAGTAATCACTGCTTTTCTTTTACAATGGCTAAATAATGAGGTTTTTCCTTTTTTTTTCTGGCTTACCTTATTTTGGCTGTCCCTCTCTGCATGTCATTCTTTGTGAAGTGCTCATATCCTCCCCCTAATAACTCATTCACCAGCCCTTGGATGCAGATCTTGTCTGGTTTTCTTTGCATGCCCTCGTCTCTGAGCTCCTGTTATAAGAAATTTCCCTTAATGATGGGGTATCACATTGACTAGAACTTTGGGGTAGATCTTTTGGCACCTTTTCTAAAATAAACCCTATCAAAAATATCCAAAGATCTTTCCATCTCTAAAGTTAGGTCTCATGAGAACACACACTGGACTATGGTAATTTTGTTGACAGTGAAAATTTGTGGTTTTGGGGAGAGAGAATTCAGAACAACTGTAAACTTTTGTAAATAATTTTACCTGTGCTGATTGTCCGGGAAAATTTATGTCAGGTATTACAGTTAGAACAAATACCTTACTGGAAATGTGTGCAAAGGCTAGTGCGGTACTCACTGCTCCTTTCTTCAGGAAAACAATCAAAAACAAAAAAAAAAAAAAACAAACAAAAAAAAAAAAAAAAAAAAACAAACAAAAACAACAAAAAAACCTAAACAAAAAAAAAAAAAAAAAAACCCAAACAAACAAACAAAAAAAAACCAACCCAAAACCAACCCAAAACAAAACAAACCCAAACCAATCTTCAAAAAGTAGTTTTCTGATTCTAAGCAAAAAGTCCAAAGTCCTAAGAAAGAGAAATTACTCTGAGCAACTTTCAGACATGTTTTTAACTCATGAAATTAGCTGTGTGCATATCTGAATTGTCCTTTTGGAGAAGATATGACAACAATATCTAGATTTTTAGTGTGACCTTGGTTTTTGACTATCATCTTATAAAAACAAGTGCAAGGATCTCCTGGTAGGAACTGGAGATTGTTCCTTCCCTAGGGAAGAACTGGGTGTGCTTATGGTGTGGCATTGCAGGAGAAATAATTGACAGCATGGAGGAAGAAGTCTACAGGCAAAAAGAAATCTGAACAGCTTTAGAGTCAGTTTATACTTTTCTTAATAGATCTGAGGGAGCCTGTGCTTGACTTGCATGCAGGGCATAGTCTGAAGTTTTCTTTCACATTTGGTATAAAAAGGGGCTGACTTCTCATGTGCATTTAAACATTTACTTTGCTGCTTCTCTCTATACATCAGCCATTGAAAGACTGTTTGTCAGAAACGACAACTTCACCGAGGTAAGTGTGCTACCCATTGTTCAAATACACTGCTAAACAGATTTGCTCTATCAGCAAAATTATCAACCACTTTCATGGTGTTTCAGGAATTTCTTTTATCCCTGAATCCAAATCTCTGATCCGGTATATGTCAAACATGACTCTAGATAATCCAAAATATTCTCTGGGAACATCTGTCCTATCAAGTAACTTAAAGGTTTGCCCCATGCCAGTTCCCTGGTTGTTCAAAATACATATACACACGTAGTTTTATTTGTTTCCAAGCACCATCTCAGAGTAAGTCCAACTAGTTTTCTCCGAGAAAAATGCAAATGCAGTTTCCATCACTACTTGAAACAGGAAATATGGGTAAGTGCATGGCAGAACTGGCTCTTTCTGCCGAACTCAATCATCTTGACATAAGGACCTATGGCACAGAGCACACAGGCACACGTTATACCAATGTTACAGAAACACCCATTCTGATGGGCTGTGGCACAGTCCTTCATGGTGTCCCAAAGACTTTGAATGAAAAGCCCACAGCACCTAATAGCTGTGTCCTGGGGCCATGGGCTTGGCCTGAGGCTCAAGTCTTCTTTGGTCTACAAAGACTGTGTGACATTCAAGCAACCAGTCCTCCTGCTCTCAGCTGCATGGAGCTGGCCTTGCTCAGTTCCACTTACCCAAGCCAGGTCAGGCAGGGAGCTGAAATGAATGGACATTTGAAGGACACATGGAGGACAATGTCATGGATGAACACCAAGCCATTAAAGCAGTTCCAGCTACAGGAAGGCTGCTATAAGAGCTCCCCAGGGCCTTCTCTTCTCCAGGATGAACAGCCCCAGCTCTCTCAGCCTTCCCTCATGCTGAAGATGCTTCATCATCTCTGTGACCTCGTGCTGGACTTGTTCCAATAAGTCCACATCTCTTTTTGTCCTCAGGAGCACAGCAGTCCAGATATGTCTCATCAGTGCCAAGCAGAGGTGAAGGGTCATCTCTCTTGACTGCTGCTTCTAAAGCAGTCCAAGATGCTTTTGGACTTGGCAGGCTCCAGCTCCTCTCCCAGCTCCCCTAGATCTGAGCTCTCCTAAAGTGCGTATGTTTATCAAGCTCTCACATTGTTTAATTCTTTGAAAGCAGAGATTTATCCATTCACAGCAGTTCTCCTTCTGCGGCTTGCCTTAGTCATTGAAAATTCCTTACAAGTTTCAGTTACCATGAGGAAGAGTATTTTTCATAAAAGGGCTGTAAACAACACATAATGTGAACATTTTCATAGCAATATATCCCACCTCCCCAGGCAGCATTTTAACTGGCAGGTAAGTTTACTTTACACTTTTAGCTCCTAAAGATGGCAGTTGTAAATCTGTATATTATTAATTGTTGAGGCGTCTAAACCAGTCAACATACCAATTCGGCAAAAGCAGTCTCATAAAGTATGCAGAATATGCATATAGTATGTCGGCTATTAATAAGGAAGTTCCCCACCAGTGAACAGGATTTTTCTTATTATCATTATTATTGTGATCGTAAAATTACCTTGATCAATGCTCTGTTTTACTGATGCATTTCTCTTGAGTGCTCCTAATGGTACAATCACATGTGTGCAGGTCAATCACTGAATTTTTTTATATAACATTTCTTACAATGAGGAGTAGAATCATGGCAAATTTTTGGAGATAAATTGCTATCCTCTTTGGAAAAAAAAAAAAAATGGAATGAATGTAAGAATAGGCTGGTTTACACAGAGGCATATCGACCTGTAAAAGTTTCTGTGCACATTCTGTTCTTGAGCTACAGAAACAAATTTAAGAGCATATTACCACACAAGAGGCAAAAACAAAGTAAAGTGAAAATCAGGGAGAATCAAAAGGTGCCAGAAGCAAACACCACTTACTGATTATGTCCCTCTTTTCGTGCTCTGCCTAAGTGCTGCAGTCCATTTAAGCTGGTTAGAGCTTCACCTGAACAATGAGTACTGAAAAGGAGACTCAAATGGCTTTGTCCTTTCAGGTACATCTGCTCCATTGCCAAGAAATACTGACATATCCCTGTTAGCTGTAAACAAGACAAACTTCTCAGCTACAAACCAGAGTCAGATAACTGGATAAATTGGTACCAGAGAACTCTTGCAGCTTCTGCAGGGACCTGATCAGGGATCTGCTGCAGGGACCAGATTCAGCATGTTTATATTTGTGTTTGTTCTGAATGCGGAGATGAACTGGGAGAAGGAGAGGCAGGTTTATATTAGGTTATAATATAAGATCATCTGAACATATTAAGCACAGTTCTGACTCAATGCATCCTCATATAGAAAAAAGGGTCATATTTTTTAGTCTTTTTCTGGGATCAAAAACCTGCATTGCACTCTGCTCAGAGAGACAAATATTTTGAGGATAGACAAACCTCTGTGTCATGCTTCCTCATGGGGCTCAGCTCTGTTTGTGAGGTTTTTTACTGTACTCCATCTACTGTTCTTTTAAAGCCTTTGTGGTCATTATTTTATTTCTTTAGGTTGTCATAATTGGTCTCTTAATTTCTTTTTTTCAGGCCAAGGGATAGTGTGGATTCATTTTGACATTCGCTAGTGTTGGTAAAGCCCTCAAGTTTCATTTTTACTTGATTACTAAATGGGAGCTTGATCTGACTGACAGATCAGTTTATGAGAATGGTTGTGGCAGATTGCAGTCCTTTCTGCTGTCAGGCTTACTGAGACTCTTTCACAAAGAAAACACCTTTGCAGCTGCTAAGATTAAAAAAAATCGTACCTTTTTTTTTTTAAATGTTTTGTGCTCCTGTGTAAATGTACTAGGATCCTTCTGTGAAAATAAACCAAGAGAAAGAAAATCCTGAAAAGCCATTTGAAGGTCTTACACAGTTTCAGCCTTAGGTGAAGTATTATAGGTATGCTATAAATCCCTGAAATCACACAGGTTATTATGAAGATGCAGGCTCATCCCCAAAAATACAGACAGAGTGTTATACTGTGTTCTTTTCTGATTTTGATCTAGTACACTGGTGCACTTCATTTCATGCATATTGATCAAAATCAGTGTCTAGCAGATTCTTCATTTCATTCTGTTGTTCCAGAATACCTGTCCTCAACTGAATCACTATGCAAGATAATGTATGAAAAAGAAATAATTGGACTGTGGTCTAGATATTGCTTCAAGTGGCAAAATCTATGTTATTCCCTTTGTCTGAAGAAACTTGCTGTGTATTGGGTGATTACCTTTTTCCTTCTGCTTAAGTCGGCTGCTTAATTGAGGTCCTGTTTTACAATACTGAATAATGCATATCGATTCATAGCTTTCACAAAAACTGCAAGAGTAAGATTGGCATCTGGCGGACTTGACAGATGCACGAGGCGCTCACAATGCTCTTCTGTCAGGCAATTCAGTCCCCAGAAAAGGAGACTGCATGACTAATGAGTTTTGCACCTCCTCTTCATGTGCTCATCTGCTTTCCCATTGATGTAATTTATGAGGCACTTCTGTGAGTCACGGTTAGCACACTGAAGTGGCAGCGCTTGGTGGCAGCCATTATAATAACCATAAAGCAAATAAAACAGGATTCAGGAAAGTGGGAAATGAAGTCTTGGCAGCAGAGAACACCTGTTTTCTGTTTATGCCTTCGCTAAATATTTGCAATTCATTAAATAGTCACAATCAGAGTTTGATAACGTATTTACATTCACAACTGCTTTTACAAACCAGAATTCTTGCATAATTGCTGGACTTCCAAAGAGCAGGTTTTGTTCATCTCTACTAATGAAAACTTTCATACCAGTTTGCTATGATGAAGTGAGTAGTTTATGTGATATCACTTTAATAAAACTTTTGACACTCACATGACCATCTGCTAAACAGAACAGAGCAGATATTCCTAAATTGTCACAGGGAGACACTTCTGTGGCCCCTACAGACACATCTAGCCAAGAAGCAGATGGGGCTCAAAATAAACTTAATGTGTTTGAAATGCAGTTGTGTCACAAAGACACACTTGGAGCCGAGGACAGAAAGTCTTTGGTAACCATGAGAAAACTGCTGCTGTCTACAAGGGTCAATAGGGAGCTGTTTAGTTGGTTCTTTGGAAGTGTATCAATACAGGTACAATACATCACAGTTTTTTCTGCCTAGTCCATTGGTATTTGAGATGAACAGAAACACTGTGTTTCACGAGAATAAAGTAAAGCAGGGAAGACTGTGTTCAGTCAGGAACACAGATTTGAGGTAAATCAAGACAAATAGTGATGTCATTGTACATAGGATTTATTCTGACAGAATATAAAAGTAGGGTTGTCCAGGGTCTTTTAGGTACAAGCCAATAGGACAAGTCATGAATTTCTATTAGCATCCCAAAAGCTGTATTGCTAGAAGTCCAGAAAGCTGAGCAATGTTTGTATGCATGTCATAAAAGAGGGCATAATAAAGTGAATGTGTTCAGCAAGTCACTAGATGTTTTTATAAAAGCAGACTTTTGCTGACTGTGACAAACATCTAGCAATCCAACACTGAACTAATCATTAGAGAGAACAGAGACAGGAAGTTCAATAAGAAGTGCGAAATACTGAATCAGCATTGAAGCTAACTGCGTGAACAACAGTCCTGCTGAGGAAAACCCAGAGACAACAGGGAATGGCAGGCTGAGTACAGACTGACAGTGTGGTACTACTGTAAACTGGGCAGGTTATGGACTGTCCCATGTTAGGATCATGGCAAGCAGACCGAGGGAAGTTCTTAGCTTCTTTCTCTCAATATTATTGATGAATTCCCATGTATGTGCAGATAGGTGTCCTTAAGTTAAATAGGGCCATGGAAAAACTGGAGAGAGTCCACAGAGAAAAGCTAAGATGGTTTGGGACACAGAATGTATGTGAGGAGCTGGACTCTGGTCTTGTGACAAGGTGATCAGAGGACCTGGGCTTGCAGAGGTGTGATCAGCCTACATCTGCACAAATGGCAGCTAAAAGCTAATGGGTGTCACTTATCTTTGCAGAAGCTCAAGATGGACTTGAGTTGTAGCTTGGGAGGCTTAATGTGGACATTAAGAAAAGATACATTCACCAGGAAGATAGTGCAGCACTGAAATGGGTTATTCATGGGGCAGCCAGAACCTATGATTTTGGAGATTTTGAAGACTTCTTAAACATAAACATGACTTACCTAAGCTGCTGCAGCCACAGCCCTGTTTCAGCCAGAGGGTTGGAGTAGAGATCTCAAGAATTCCCTTCCAAACAACATTTTTTATAGTTTTAGGATGGTCTCAGGGTTTAAAACCAGCTAGCAACAAATTACCACACATCCACTTGCTCACTTCCCCACCAGTGAGATCAGAGAGAGAACTGAAAAGGCAAAAGTGAGAAAACTCATGGGTTGAGATAAAGACAGTTTAAAAGGTAAAGCAAAGGCCACACACACACAAGTAAAGCAGAGCAAGGAATTCATTCATCCCTGCCGTGGTCAGACAGGTGTTCAGCAATCCCCAGGAAAGCAAGGGATGCTTATACAGTGATTTGGGAAGACAAATGCCATCACTCCAAATATCTCTATTCGTTCTTCTTCCCCCAGTTTTATATACTGAGCATGATGTCATGTGGCCTGCAATATTCCTTTCATCAGCTGCGGTCAGCTGTCCTGGCTGTGTCTCCTTCCAGCCTCCCATGGACCCCCACCCCTTTCACTATCATGACAGTATAAGAAGCAGAAAAGGCCTTGGCTCCGTGTAAGCCCTGCTCAGCAATAACAAAAACATCTCTATATTATCAACCCTGTGTTCAGCACAAATCCAAAACACAGCCCCATACCAGCCACTGTGAAGAAAATCAACTCAACCCCAGCCCAAACTAGCACAGATGGTTTCCTTATCCAAGCTGCCCCACACGATCTAGCTGTAAGCAGTCTGAAAGCAGGTGGGAAGACTGAAGCCATATCAGCAACACAGAAGTTAAAAGGCTGCCTTAAAACTGAAGTCAAGGATTCATACAGATTGCTTGCAAAGGCATCCAGAGAGAAAGAGTGGAAAACAAATTAAAACTCTGAGACAAGGCAATCTGAGATAAGCAGAACTCAAGCTGAAAAGAGGTGTTGAGAGGCAAGAGTACTCTAAGCGCATTTTCTAAGGTTAAGAAGGTGAGGTGGTATACTTCAGCATTGAAAGAAAAAGTTACATTTCTAATACCATTTGCACAGAGGTGTCACTCCTCTATGAAAATAAGCATTGGCACTCAAAGAAGAAGCAAAGGTCCTGCAGAAGAGAAGTAACTTTCTTCCTCTTCTGCACAGACCTATGAAGCCCCAAATCTTTCCCTGCCTGTGAAAGTCTGGAGAAGAAAGATGACATGTAAGACTCAATTTATTGGAGAGACCCACTTTAACAGACAGAGGCTCGACAGACCAGAGCGCCCTGATACCCTTACAGGCTGTGGTGAAGCACTTTCCACTTGCTGAAGGTAATGAATTAAAAGTAGAGGAATGGCATAGAATTTAGCAGTTTTCTAAAGGTAAGTCCAAAGGTGTTTAAAAAGTCAATGCAGCCATTGATTCAAAAGCAGTTCAATTTGAAAGCTGTTTCAGTAGATTATGCCTAGGTTATGTGTGCAGAAACTAATCATTTCTTGAAGGTGCTAAAATCATTTCTTGAAGTGCTAAAAGTGCAGGGCCATAATGATAAGGACATGAAGAAGAGCTGAAGAGAAGGGCTGGAGCACTCTCCTATGAGGACAGGCTGAGAGAGCTGGGGTTGTTCAGCCTGGAGAAGAGAAGGCTCCAGGGATACCTTAGAGCAGCTTTTCAGAAGTTAAAGGGGGCCTGTATGAAAGATGGGGACAGACTTTTTACAAGCACATATAGCAATAGCACAAGGATCAATGGCTTTAAACTAGAAGAGAGGAGATTTAGACTAGCTGTGAGGTGACATTTTTAACAATGAGGATAGTAAGGCGATGAAACAGATTGCCCAGAGAGATGGTAGATGCTTCATCCCTGGAAACAGCCAAGGCCAGGTTGGACGGAGCTTTGAGAAACCTGTTGTAGTGGGAGGTATCTCTGCTCATTGTAGGAGTGTTGAATTAGATGAGCTCAAAAGGTGCCTTCCAACCTAAACCATTCTGTGATGCTGCTCTATGATTAAACTCTATACATAGCATTATTTCAGAGGTGAGCCGCACACTTTTGACAATAGCACAGCTATTTACTGACATAAATCAACCAGGACCCTGTGTCTAGGTATTGAAAGAAATCTATCTACAATTACCCAAGTCTGCACACTGCAATCTCTGTGGTTCAGAGGTTGAGTTTGCTGCATTTGTAGGGTGTTCTATTAACTGAAACTGCTGATTTATGGAATAAATTTAAATTTTAACCTGAATTTGGTTATTGTGCTTATTAATGCATTGCCAGTTTAGTAAAATCATAGTAACTTAGCTTAGTATATTCCCAGTTAAGTAAATATTGATCTGTCCAATACAAGCGAGTTGTATGGAATGAACATTGAGACCTTAAGTAACCTTAGACAATACATTTACGACTCAGCTGTCTCTCTGCAGGTTCATTTCCTCTCAGCAGCAATTCAAAATAGAATTAATCCACTGCAGAATTAGCTTTCTCCAGAAATGCAAATCTGCTTCAGCAGAGCAGCATTATTTAAGCACTTTTATTGCTCAAGCAATTGGGGGTGACGTCTTCTTGGAAGAGCTTATAGAATTCGTAGAGTGTGAAAGTTACAGCAATGTGCAACCACAGTACAGAGACAGAGATAGATGCAAGAAGACAGGAACCTGAACTGTATGGAAAGAAGCCAATTTTATACTTCATTATGATTTTAGATACAACCTTCTCATCCACTGCCTCTGTTCCACATCTGTTATTAAAAATTTGAAGTCGTTCATAATCTTTGTATTTACATTTTCTTCATACTTCTGAATCATTGCATTCTCTTGAAACACAAGGTTAAAGATACAAGGTGGCATAGTCCAATAAAATGCCCCGTTGCAAACAATCTTATGGCATAATATTTTGAAAACTTAGTTAAAAAAAAAAAAGTTTTCTTGCCTTCCAATGTAAAAGCAGATAAATTGTAAAGACAAGTACATTTCTGAAGAAGCAGCAGGACAGCTTCTACCACAGCTACATATATACCAGAAAACAACACAGACCTATATATATTTGACATATATAGAGATTTGATCCATTCACCTCCTTCAACACTGAAAAGCATTTGCAGTTAGAAACTGAATTATTTTGGGGGTGGGCAGGGGGAGGAGGCAATAGGGGAAGAGGAAAAAGAAGAGAAATCACTACAGCAGCACAGTATTATGTTTTTCTAGTTGCTAGACGAGAATTACTTGCATTTTACAGGCCAAAGTGTGATTCTCTAGTCTGCTATTTAAAACACAACCGTAACATTTGAGTTCCTCACAGCCTTGAATATTTTCACATATTCCATCTTCCCAAAGAGAGCACAAGTGAAACCAGCCTGATTTCAGAACACAAAAGTATGGGTAAATTCCCCAAAGTAGCTGAGCAAGTCAAGTAAAACTATCTAATTTCCATCGTAGAGCTGAGGAGCGTGTTTTGAGCTGTCTGAACTCCCTGTGGAGAACACGAGGAGAGTTAAGGTGCATCCAAATGTGACTCTAAAGAGCCAGCTCAGACAGACAACCTGTTGTGAATATTTGCTTCAAGCTAACATGAACCCATCTCTCTGCTGGTTAGACATGGAGCCTGACGTGATTGGCTTGGATGTAAATACGTAAATTGTAAACCTTTTCTTTAGTCAAATCAATGTTACCTGGAACAGCTACAGTCTGCCTAAAGTAAGCTGATGGAGAATATTCAGTACACATATGACTCTTAAGTCTGAGTCTTCTCTGGAGGCTTCCAGGGCAGATCTTCAGCCACAGAAAAGTGTTCCATCATTCTTCTGTAACAGTGGGTAGAAAATTTCCCTCATAAGTCAGCACTCAGCCTCATTCTTTCTGCTGCCTTAGAGTGCAGGAATGGGGACAGTATCTTCTTGTTTCCTCAAAAAGTTTCCGAGTCATTAGGCCATGCGCTGTTTGGCTCATAGCAGCTGGGAGACAGGGACAAAGAGAAAAGGTTTGGATTAGAAGTGCCACATCCCCTCTTTACCTTTTGTCACGATGAGGTGTTTGAAATGGAATTGCAGACTGCCTGGAAAGCAGCCGGAAGGGAGAACACCGACACAAGCTCTCACTTGCTCTGGATGCTGCCTCAAGCACACAGGGGGCCCTGTGACCCACAGCTGTTCCCCAGCTGCTGCACACAGAACTTTACAAACACACAATGAACAGGGAGCCCCACAACCAGGAAAAGAGAAACAGAATTTCAGGGGAAGACAGGATGGACTGTGCTGGTGAGGCACTGGGCATGGCTTTTTCATAAAAACCTTTCTTTGCTATCTCAGGTCTCTTGAAAAAATAAAAGTAATTATAATGCTAGCTGCTGCATCTGTAGGTTGCCAGGAACAGAGCTGGATGTGGCTGCTGTGCACAGGGCATGACTGCACCAGCCCCACTCTCTTCACAAAAAAGCCTGCCTGCTCCAGCAGGGAGAGAGTGTTTGGAGTTTCGTATGTTTTGTTTTCACAATCAGGCATTAGTTATGGTTAAGGTCCATGAATCTGGTCTTGGGGTTTTAAAAACAGTAAAACACTCTGTATAAGCTATGCAGCATGCAGTTGGGTTTTTTCATTCAAGGGGTATCTCAAAAGTGGGAAGATAAGACTTGTGTAACAAGCCAGGAAATTTCAAGAACAAATCTATTTGCTGTGAGTTTCTCTCTTGTTTTTACAATTTCAAAAGGTGTTCTTGCAAGGCTTATTCATGGCCAGTCGCACATGCCGGGATCCAAATTATAATCTTCCCATTTTATTCATTTAGTGAAGAACATAAATGTGTGAAAAGGCCCTAAAAGCAGGTATAACATAGAAAATTAATGCAATAATCCACAAATATTTCAATGTGGAGAATATGATGCAGTTAGCATAAAGCAACTAAATTAGAAGCAGGTAAGCAACAAAAATAATCCCCAAACTTCATAAACTCATTTTAACTGAAAAGTACAGTTGCAAGAGTATCCAAATTTGAAACATGCTCTGCAGTATCCTTAGTGTTTTCTGTTTACTAGTCTTGCATTCTGACAAGTATTCAGAGCCTTCTTACTGAAGGACAGAACAAACCATCAGGTTTAGACCCTGTGTTATCTGGAATAACCTTCCTCCTCCACCATTCTAATGCTGGAGACAGCAAAACATTCAGGTATTCAAGGATTTGTATGCGTTTTTGGAAACCGTAGACTGACTTGCCTGTTATTGTTTGACCGAAGAATCAAGACTGGCTACAAGGAGCAGTGAAGCATTAATGCATGAGCTTAGTCTTTGTAATATGAAACATCAAAGGGAAAGATAATTAAGAAATAATTTTTACTGAATTAAATACAATTGATTTGCCTAAACTGACTTCTGGCACGTGGAAGGTGGCTCCTTCTCCACTTGCAGGACGGTTGCAGAACAGGTTTGGTGACCTGGTAGCAGGGGAGAAGCAGAATGTTGCACCTGTGGAAGCATCCAAGCTCTCCATGCATAAACCACATACTACTGACAGGAGGCAGTGGCATGGGACAGTAGTGGTAGGTTTCCATTTGTGGTGGACAGAAGCCCCCATCTGCCTCCTTGGCTTGCTATCTAGACTGATTCATGGCTTGCCAGGGGCTCAGATCCAAGATGTAGCAGAGGAACTACCAAGGATCTCAGGCTATCACTCCCTGCTGCTTATCCACATGGGCACCAATAACACTGCCAGAGGAGACCAGTGGGGTCAAGAGTACCTACAAGGATCTGAGAGTGAGGAGCAGGAATTATAGGCTGGCCAGCCTGAAAAAATCCTGGACCAAGGCCCTTTGGAGCACGTTTCTGGACCTTCACTACTGCTTTTAAGGTCTTCCCTTTCTAGACAAATTCATCCAAAACCTTCTGCTGCAGATCTCTATAGGTGATGCAACATGCTAACCCCTGAAGGGCGCCAAAGCCACTCCACTCTGCCCACAGGCACACTCACATGGGCCTGAACAGACCAGTCCTGTTTCTGTGAAGTAGTTTCTTCCAGAAACAGCCCCCAACTTCAGGGTGCTTTTTGACAGCAGTGAGATGCTGGATGTGGGAATAGGGCACAGGTACTTGATTTCTGCATGGCAAAACCTACTCTCTCATCAGCACACGGAATATATTCCCTTATCTCAGGCAAAAGCTCCCCAGCTGTCCAACTCCTGAAAACAGCAAAAAACACAACCACAGAACAGCCCTCTCCCCATGCTAGCAGCCCATCCACACCTTTGCCTTTTAACTCTACCATCTCTGCATGCTGATGCTGACCTACTTCTCTACCAGCTTTCTGGCATGATGTTCTCCATCACTACTTCCACCCATTTTTGAAGAAGAGCAAAGTGTCTTTGCAGCTCATCATAAGTAAGTTTTCTGCCCCTAGAAATACCCTCCACAAACCTAAGGAAAAGGATAAATTCTTCTCAGAATCTAAGCACACCAGACAGTCATTTTGCACAAACAAGAGTGTCCTTAAGCCAGGATCAAGAATGGCTTCAAAGGAGTAGAAGCAAAAGACCTGAGAAAGAGATGTCACCAGTAAGAAATAGTATATAACACACATAAATCTAAATTTAATATAAATGGCACTAGGTAACCTGGAGCTGAAGACCAAGGACAAAAGAGGAAGGTGTGCAGGCAAGTTAGCAAACATACAATTTGTGTGTACACAGTATTATGTATATCATACTATCAAAATGAACATCACATTTCCCCTGGTAAAATATTCCACATGTTGTCCACTTGCCGTAATATTCCCTCCCCTGCCGACACCAGCATGAAACTGCTGATCTTTGGACACAGAAGAGCAATGGAAGCGTGAGGATAACACCAGGAAAATGGCAGAAACTAAAAGGTGTGTGCTTTACAATAACAGTTATATTGTTATATTACTGCTATTACTATGACTTTTTATCTGTATATAAATACTCTACCTGCATTATTTTTCTTTTTTTCTTCTGTAATAATTACATCTAGACCAATAATGATTCCTGAATTAGACTTAAGATTTTACCTTTGTCAACAACAACTTCTTGGCCTTTATATACGAAGTGTGCTTCCTCTTTGCACATAGACTTGAATGCAGCATCACATGAGTGGATTTGAATCTGTCTGTATTGAGAGGCTCCACTGACAGCTTTTGATTTGGGATGTCTACCCAGTTTCCAGCTGGGTAGAGAATCATTGATATTTGTGCATGTGTTGCTTGTTTCATGTTCACATTTTTGCTTGTGTATTTGCTTGTCCGTACACAATATTCCTTGCTTGGATTGTTTTACTGTTTCCATACACATTTAATTAAAATGCTTACTATTACAATCCACATTTGGCTTCTATCACAAAGCAGACACATGCTCCCAGCAAATTATTATTTACAACAAAATTGGTGAGTGTCACAAAGGTGAGCTAGGAATTCATAAAGTTATAAATATTTAGTAGTAGAATAAGTTACTGTGTTCCATTCAGTGATTTCTACAGCTACAGCCTCTGGTGTTCCCTTTGCATGCTTACTTACATAGTGAAAGTGTAATTAAATAGCTGACCATTGGAGCTAGAACTGCTGTTTAAGCCTCTTCGTGTTCAAGTAAAAGTAAGAATGAGTTATTTCATTAGAAGGAGGGAATCAAATAATTTCCACCTGTATTTGGATTTACAGGATTAGTACTACTGCATTCGTGTTAAACATGAACATATATATATCACTGTGGCTTTCCTTTATTTCAAAAGTGGAAATGGTCTGGGAATAACCAGATGACCTTCTGAGAAGGTCAAAGTGCAGGAAGGAAGAAGTGGTATTAATAATTCTAGCAAGGAAAGATCTACAGGAGTTATGCGCTCAAGTGTTGTCCAGTTATCCCTCCTGGTGCCTAGATTCAAATTTTAGATTCTTTAAAGTTCCATTTTGCTTGATGCTTAAGCCCTAAAAAATTTGGCTAGAAGTGTCAAAGTTTATAGGCTAACAATTCACCTTCTGTAAAGTCCTGTAGAGGATGGTCTCACCTAGTACACAGACAGGAACTAAGGAGGAAAGAGAACAGGGTGAGTAGAGAAAGTAGTGCTGTCATCTCTTTTACAAAAGAACTCTGAGGTTGACATCAGAGACAATGCTGCAGAGACAGTGTTTCTCTGCCTGTGGAAATCAGGATCTAAAGCTCTTTTTGAACACTCTCCCCATGAAACTACATGGCAGTTTCTCAAGTGGCACCCCACAGGCGAATTTGAACTGCAAGCAACCAACAAGTATCCTGCTGATAGCAGGATTCTTTCTCTGCACCAAACTTCACAGGGTGTGATAAATGTGTGTGAATGAGGGAAGGGCCAGACATCACTTCTAGGCTTTTGCAGTAAAAGTAGAGTAAGAAAAACTGGAGTACCACTGCTCAATCCTTGCTCCCTCAATCCAATCCTTTGCATATGCATATTCACCTCTAATTTGTCACACCTTACCCCCACAAATAAAAGGGTGGAACATTCTTGATACCAGGAAGTCTGAGATGAAAAGCCCTCAGCATCCCAACATGTCCTACTTTGGATGGAATAATTATTGATTATTGAATCACAGATTTATGGCAACCATAGCTCAAGTTTTAGAACACTTGCCTAGGAGCTGCTGAATACCCAATATGACAGTGATATATTCAAAAAACAAGGACTATAACCTTTTCAAATTAATGAAAATCAATGCAAAACCCTATGAGAAGGGAAGGTGATATTAATTTTAAACAAAACTTACTCTCCACCCATCCTATCATTCTTTCCTCAGTGTTACATATAAACATGTACACTGGTAGTACGGGATGGATCGCTTCTGCTTAACATGAAGAATGAGAGGTGCCAGCTGCTGAATCCTTGCTATGTATTCCGAAATTTCTTTGCTGGTAGCTGCTTTGGGCCAATTATTTTGTACCCCTCAGGAGTCCCCAGTTATTGAAGCATAATCTTTTGCCTCAGGAGTTCACTTATAATAGCCTCCAAAAATGTTAGGCAAGGCAGCTACCCATTTTCCATTATTTCCTCATTTTGGGTGTCTTGTGGCTGCAGTCTGTCTTAGTATTGGAATTCCAGGATGAGAGGGGCACAACCTATGTGCTATAGCTGTGCAGCCACTCTCTTGTTGCCAGAGTGCTGGTCTGTTGTGTCGGCTGGACCAACAGGTGGGGTGGCTGGGAGCCCACAAAATCCAGGTGCTGAGGAAACCCGCTGGTGGGCAGGCCATATAATGTAAAACTCCCCTCTTTACCTCTGTAACAAAGACCTCTCCCACCGACCCTATAGAGATTCGGTCTGTCTGATTGGCCTACAGACAGACATTCCTTGTATCCTTAAAAGGATATAGTCCAGCACTCATCCCATCCCCCTCCTTACCCCCGTTGGTTGTTTTTTGTATTACCTCACTTCCCTCCTTGGATCCTATGTAAGGCTATCCCAAACGGAAGCAGGCCCTTTTTGCTGCTTGCCTCGCCCTTTCCCCTGCTCCCTTCCCCCTCGCCTCGCCCTTTCCCCTGGCCCCTTCCCCCTAACCTCACTCTTTCCCCTGCTCCCATGCCTCCTTGCCTCCTCAGAATGCATCAAAACAGATAAGTAATAAACTCCGAGGCTTCAGCAAAAGGCCGCCTCTAACTCTTTGCCTCTAGTGACGCCTGAGCTGGCCAGCTCAGTGAGAGTGGCTGCGTGTCTCCGCCGCACTGGTGAGAAGAGCTGATCTGCAGGGTGCCAGGAAGCCCCACCAGAGATTCCTTTGCAACAGGATTCTCTTGGGACAAGCAGAGATCTCTTCACCAAAATAATGCACCACGGCGTTACTGGTCTTCTGCTGTCCAGGCAGCTGTCCTGCTGCCTTGGTGCAAGCAGCACCTTCCTTAGTCGTTACTGATTTTATTTCTGTCACATACGTCATTGGCCATTGATGCTGGCCATTCTTCCAACCTCTGCCCTAGTGCTTCTTGCGGTGCTTTCATGTAGATCCATTTCTGTTCATGCTGTCGTCTCAGTCTGTGTATTTCTGTTCCTTGACTGCGGGTTAGATGTTTTCCTCCAGCCTGGATGAAGGCATGACAGACTTTGAGAGCGGAGCTTAAAGCACATGCCATGCCTCAACCTTTCTTACGAGCTGGAGAGGCTCTTGAGGTGCTGGGCTTTCTTCTGTCTTATCAGTAGGCATCAGAATGCATGGAGGGAACAAGTATACTCCTATTAAGCCTTCCAGAGGCACTAACTTGAACAAGAACAGCAGTGTATACGTGCAGATATACTCGTCTCAGCTGTGGAACCAGACCAGAGATGTCAAGTGTAGAAATCCTCCTTCTGGAAGAGTTCCCCATGGAAAGAGGAATCAAATATCAAACAAAATGTCAATAGTTTGCCACCATCTCCCCCTTCTTGCTCAGCTGCTTAAGCCCTACTGAAATAGAAAAAAACACAAAAGAACAAAGCTCATAGAGGTAAATAAATTATTATAACAACTCAAAGACAAAACTCTTGTTCTTCAAAACTCATTTCAAAACCTCAGATATGGAGAGACAGTCTTTTGTCTCAAGTCTTTGAGAGACCATTGAAAGACAATACAGTTTGTAGATGTGAGGTTCAGAATTCCTAAGGCAAATCTCTCCTGAAATACTTTCTTTTTAAGGCTTGATAGACATACACAGAGCTATAGAATTGCATGTGCAAGAATAACAGTAATTCCTGCTGGAACTATGCACTATGCTTATCTCCATGGCAGCCAAGCAATTAAGAAAAGAATAAGCAAACATCTACTGCTGCATACTTCTTTCCCTCAGCCCTCTGCCTGTTTTTTTGTTGTTTGCCAGCAATATGTACTATGATATTTGGATCAGAAATGTCAAGGTTAGAAAAGTCATGTTACTGAACGGAGAAAAACATTTTATATCCAGCCCTTCAAAGTTCTGTTCCTGCTGAAGATTTTCAGCCTGATCCTGCCCCACCTGGAATGAGGAGGGACTAAGGAGTGAGTGCTGTAATGACTGGGTGTCACCTATCAGCTTTTCCCAGAAGCACCTCTGCCAAGTCTTCCACTTCACATTGGCCCCAGCCCTAATCTCCTTTCCCTCATCACAGAGCGATGTCTGTATCCTGTGCTATCCTGTTGTTGGCACTGTGAACCCTTGTGACCCATGGTCCCTTCTCTGGTTGCTGACACCTAGACTTCTCTACACAAGCACGGGCTAGACAGTGAGACTGCACAGGAAAAAATAGTAAAGAATAGGATATAGGAAGAAGGTAAGAGAGACTGCAGTTGATGCAGGACTTTATCAGACAGCCGTATCAACCAGCAGCTTGCTTATGTATGGCTGTCCTCATTTACCCACACTTTTCTTCATTTTCCCATGCTTATAATTCCCACCCCCTACCTTGATCCATCTTTTTTCTCACCCTTGTCTCCTCCCAGATAAACAACTTACTTTAGTTAGCTTTTCCCCATTGATTCCAGTTTTGTTACATCCATAACCACATTTGGCATTTCTGATACCTTTAGCTGTCACATCTCAGCCTTATATGATACAGAATTATTAAGGTTGGAAAAGACCTCTAAGGTCATCCAGTCCAACTGTTAACCCAGCACTGCCAAGTTCACCACTAAACCGTATCCTCAAATGCCACATTTACACATTTTTAAAATACCTTCATGGATAGTGACTTTATCACTTCCCCGGGCAGCCTTTTCCAATGCTTGACAACCTTTTCTGTGAAGAAGTTGTTCCAAACCTCTACAAGGTTTATTGATATGGTAATCTGGACACTGTGGGTTTTTTCCCAAGATTGCACTCCCCAAAAAGACTCCAATATTGCCCTCCAGTTCTCTTACAGTTACCTGAGGAGCTTGTCCTTCTCTCACACAATTCCCCATAACCAGCTGTGAAATCCAGCCATTTCTTATGGTGTTACATTGTAATGTTTGACAGCTGCTCACTCTGCTGTTCGTTATGTTTAGCAGTTTCTCTCATTACGTTCTCTGTTTTCTCATGGTCTGTTCTGTTATCTAAGCCTCACCATGGGGCCTAGTCATCTTCCTAATGTATTACAGTGGGGAATGTAATCCATAATGTGTCCCCATGCAGAAATCACAGCAAAATACAAATAACTTGTCCCCTAGAAGGAATCACAGAAAACATGACTGGAAAGGATTTCTGGAAGTCATCCAGGTGAGTCTTCAGAATTGCCAAGGAAGGAAATTCACTACCTCTTTGGTCAGCCTGTTTCAACGCTTAACTACTCTCACCATGGGAGAATTCCTTCCTTACATGTCACCGGCGTTTCTCTTGCTGTGCTTTGTTGCTGGAAAATTTTCCTCTTGTCATTTCACTGTGCACATCTGATCCAAGTCTGGTGCTAAATTCTGTTTTACAGTATGAAAGGAAAGTTTGTTCCTGTATCCTATGAAGTCTACTTTTCCGCTTATCCCAGTCACATCAGCAATGTGTGTGGTTCAGGACAAAGAACAGGTTAAAAAAAGTCAATTAAAATTAACCAAATTACTTAATGAAAACAAAAGCCAGCTGTCTTTCCTCATAAATGGTTCAAAGGCCATAGAGATGTATCAAATACATGACAGCTTTCAATTCTATGGAAACACTTCCACTAAATCAAGGCGACCTCTTGTGCAGAGAGAACAGGAAGGGGAGAGCCTTGGGTTTAAAGCAGAAGAGGCAGGGAAGCTATTCCAAAGCTTTAAATGAAAGGTAATGTCAGAAATTCAGAAAAGGAGCTCGATACCTGGCTAAGGATGTTAGTATTGTCTGAGTTGCTAAGCAACTACATAAGTTATTAATTTCAACATTAAGTAAATTCTGTTATTTCAAGAATGAATTACAATCTACTTTGTATTATTTAGAAGAAACCAAAATGTACTTTGTAGTGATAGAGTACTTCTCAGTCTTTCACTTTACAGCAGCCTGCCACTAACATATACATATAACATTCATACACTGGTTAAAAGATATAAAATCCTTAATCCAAATATGGATACCCAGATAGAAGCAGCCTTCTTTCCTCAGTTTTTCCCCCTTCCTTGAGATGTTTTAATGTCACCAAATCTGAAGTTGATCTCTACCACTCAAGTCCTTCTATTTTTTTTATATCTGCATCTCTGTCAGTTTATGACAGAAAGATGTATTATAGCAATCAGTGTTCTGCTGAAGGTACAGCATCTTTTTTGATGCTTATAAGATTTATGAGCTAAAATAAGCCCTGGTCAGCATAGATGTTAACTATTTCAAAAAATGCTGTTGAAATCATCCCAGGGTACTTTTTTATTTTTTAACTTTTTTTCTTCCTATTTAGTGCTGACGTAAGTGTCAAAGCACATTCAGACATTTTGGTTGTTGTACCATCTCAAGGTAAAGAAAAAAATTCAGTGACATGAAAAAAAAGAAAGCCTCACAGGATAAGATCGGAAATCATTTAAAAGAAGATCAGCAGCTTAATACATTTGCAGATGTAAGTATTTACTTATGGCCTTTTGTGATTTGTATCATGTAAGAGATTCATACCACATACTTAGAAATAATTCACAGACCATGGCATAACTTCTCATCAGTTAGAATGATTCTGCTTTCGATTGTACCATGCATATGATGGGCCAAATGATAATCATCACCTAGTGAAAATCGGAGAGGTTTTACAGATCTCAGCAGACCAATTTACACTGGTCAAGCACCTGATTCATCCTTCTTCATCCTCTCTTGGCACTTTCCTATTGCTGTTTGGGGAAGGAAGGTGATTTCACATTTGCAGTCTATCTAGGAATTTGTTTATATTTAAATAAGGAAAAGTTTCTTCTGGGTGTTATTTGAGAGTGAACAATAGCCTTAGAACTTAATTCAAAAAGCAGCTCTTAAGCACACAGTTGCATCATGAATATTTATCTGGCCGCATGCAAAAGCTCTGAATATCTTGGCTCCGCTGTTCTCCTTCTGCACGAGACCCCCCCTTTGTTGGGAAAACGCTGCCATCGCAACCAAGGGCAGCAGAAGGCGAGGGGGCTGGCAGGCAGGGAGAGAAAGCAGGTTGGGTTTTCAGGCTAATTACAAGGTTTTGTGATCTGGGTCACCTTGTAAATGAGATACGATGCTCAGAAAGCTGCAGCCAAAGCTGCTCGGCAGAAAGTGGAGCAAACGCACAAAGGTTCTGCTGGTGTTTAGCCTTTCTTGAGCACAACCTGCAATTTTCATGGTGAGCAATTACAATGGCTCTAGAAAATTGGTTCCTAGGGCATCTTGCTAAATAGACAAAAGTTGTTTTTCTATGCCAGGCTGTAAAACTGTTCGCTCTGGGTCTGGTGAGTGATCTGTATCAATAGACTTCTCCCCTCAGAATTCTTTTGACACACTTGCTAAAATGCATTAAAATTAATTTTAACACAGCCTGAATGAAACAGATTTGAGCAGCTTTGCAAGCTAATGCTACTTCAAAACATTTTGTCATATTGATCAGTTTAGCACTCCTTCAGTTTAAGGCTGGCATGCTTTCTGATTATCTGTACTGCACATGTAAAACATTTCTAGGCTATCTGAGGAACAGATCTGAAGGCAGCTGGAGTCTGGTTCCTACATCTCCTCTGCCTGTGGCCTGTGTTTATGTTTCTCATTCACCTTATAATTCTGCAACTTGAACCACACTTGCCACAGGAATATTGTGAAAATTAGTATTTGCACTGCTCTTTGGGGATGCCTCACCCTCACTCCTGCTATTTTCTGGATGACAGTGGGCTGGTTGTTTATTTACGCAGTAGGGTTCCGTTTCGAAATGCCACTTCACATAAATGAGCACCAAGGACACTTTTAAAAAACCGCACAGGATGTATATGTGTTAGACTCAGACCACACCAGGGCTGATTCCTGATGCAAGGTATGGATATTGTGGGGACATGAAATTGCAGACAAGACCTGCAAGAGCACTTTGGGGGTCCCTCAGGTAATTGCAGCCTAACATACCTGCACACTGCACCTCGGCTTTACCTGTGCAGCTCTGCAATGAGAGGACTTTGCTGCTGAATATTTGCAGCCCTGGGGCTATTTAAAAGCTGTGTAGATGTGGCACTTAGGATATGGTTTAGTGTTGGACTCGGCAGTGCTGGGTTAATGGTTGGACCCAATGGTCTTCAAGGTCTTTTCCAATCTAAACAATTCTGTGATAGTGTTCACCTGAGGTGTTGATGAGGACATCAGGATGGACCTCTGTCCTTTCACATATTCCCAGTCTGTCCCTCACAGACTATTCCCAGCACACCATTAACAAGACTTACTCTCTTACGGTTTTGGCTTTGTTCCTGTCTGCCTTGAGCAACACGGATAAGTCACTTGCAGAGAGAAAAACAACTGATACAATGACTCATCACTTTGATAGCTCAGATCAGGCAAGTAACTGCTAGAGCTTGCTCATAAATTTGGGGGTCACAAGGTTTAGTTTACATCAGAGCCATCACGTCTAAGACCTACTTTTGGACTCTGCCTGTTTTTTAGTGAAATATTTTAGCCTAGCTCAACTTTTATAACTAAGTCAAAGAACGCCTGAGTGAAACCTTATGTTCTCCAATATTAAGAATTTCTCAGGAATGTGGTAGGGCTTGTAAGATGATCTTGTCTCTTCTAGCCTTATACATAAGCATTTCATTAAGTTCTTTATCTTCTTTTGAATTCTCTGGGTTTAATATTTACAGTCACTCTGGTTTTGCAATTTTTATCTTAGTTGCAATAATACTAAAGGCTGCTGTTGTATAAGAGCTTCAACTGTATAAAAAAATCCAGTCAATTTTGCATATTCTCTCTGCAACAATAGGGCAGCATCTTCCTTTAAAATACGTGTCAGTCCTTTGAAATTAGCAAGCAATTTGTTGGTCAGTGCACCTAAACACTAAAGAGGCAGTAAATCAATTCCTGCCCTCAGGTCCCTGGGTTCCATAGTTATTGCAAAAGCTGCAAAATTAAACAAGACTTTTATTCTAGTGAACAGAGTCAATTCAGACCAATGGAAGAATGGGAGGATATTGTCAATTCCTCAGGCAAATCTAAATCTTTCATCCTTCCCTTACTTGGGCTGCCTCAAGACTGTTGCAAAGACAACTGCTATAAAAATGGATCAGAATAGCCTTTTGCCTCATCATCACATCTCCCCAAATACTGCTGCCTCTGCAATACTTTTTTCTGTTGCTATGCCCAGGAGATAAACCAGGTTCAGTAATTTGCAGCAATTTATAATTATTGATGAGTCTTCAGGTTGCCTTCTTTGAAGGAAATACATATCCCATTAACCATGTATTCGATAATTAGGACACATTTAAACCCCTTCTTATTCTACTGACAACTGGACAAAATTGTGTGGAAATTGTTCTGCAGTTTTCTAACTCTGCAGTTTACCAGATCACTTAGAGAAAACAGACCAGCAAAATTGCTGTAATTCCTTCCAATTTTTAATAGCTCTCTTGTGCTGTGGCTTTAATCTGTATGAAATTGCTAAAGCACTGAGTAAATAAAGCAGCGGTTACAGCTCATGGAGCTACAATATGGCCACGGTTTCCTGAAGAATGTTCAATACTACTACGAAGTACATATAGTCACTTATAAAAATATAAGTTAGTAGAGAATATAGAATTACAGTTAACAAAATACTCCCGGATTCTTACACGAGAAAATGCCAGTACTGTATGATATGCACAGTGTGATATGGAACCATTAGAACCCAAAAGATGCACAATTCCTGGTTGTCTAGGGCTGGATGACTGCATACGTGTACATTTAAATACCATTTTTATATCTGTTTACACATAATTGCTAACATGCTTCTGTGGCTATTTAAATGATTGTACAACTGCAGGCTATGATAGTTTGAACTTTTACATATTCATTTAAATGTGTCTGTGTTTACTTGACCAGCCCCAGAGTGCAGATAAGAAGATAAGAAAAGGAAATGCCAAAGCTATGAGACAGAAATTCTTTTTTTCTGTACTTTTCAAAATGCATTTGATCTTGTTCCCAGATGGCTTACAGGGGTGAGTTAACATGCTACAATGTTAAAACTCAGTCTATTAAGCTGTTTTGAAAGTAAGCTTAATGTTATATCAGTGGCAAGAGGTCTTAGGCAAAGCAATATGGTTTTATGCTGGAGGATCTTTGTGCAAAGGAGGATGTCTCCGTAACTCCCAGTTTAATATTTACTCTCAAAAAGCACATGTACCTGAGCCAGAAAATGCACATGTGGCTAAGGGCCTTGTCCTCTGCCATAATTTGGAAAAGAGGATTTCTAAACATTCTATCAGTGTTGACAAATCCTCTGGAAAAATACTGGAGGGTTTTACATGTGAACCTAAATTGACATATACTTTATGCAAATGTTTGCTTAAAAGCTGTGTACATTGTCTTTGCCTTAAATGGCACAGTTCTGGATAAATACAGTGTGTGCAGATATCTTTGTAGGTCAGGAATCTGACCTGCCAACTACATTTGTAATCCTGAAATGATAAGGAAGAGCACTTCAATCATCAAGGAACAGCAAAAGCAAGACTATATCTTAAGAAAAGTATGTATTAGAGAAAAGCTAACACTACTTTTGGTGCAGGGAAGGCTTTACATAGATACAGGGAGGGCTGTTGGAGCTCCCAAAAGTGTGAGTGTTGGACATCAAAGATGCATAGACAGACTGTTTGGATTCCTGATGGTTTTCAACAAGATACCTTATAAAGAATCTCAGAGCATCTCAGGCTTTAAAAAGACTGAAGTGAACACTGGAAACAGTTCAGAGCAGAGTGGCAAGTATGATCTGAAGCACACAAAGGCTTCTGTATGAGGAACAGCTAAACAGAGTAGTCTGAAGCCTGGAAAAAATATGATTGGGAAGGGAATATTGCAGTATTCTATACAACCACAAGTGAAGAGGAGAGAAGGAGACGCATTCTCCACACATCTTCTAATGCAAGCATTAAGAATTAAATTAGTAGAGGGCTGATTCAAAACAAATGGAAGCAGAGTTCTTCACATAATGCAAATATGAACTGTGGAACTCCTCGCTGTGAGATTTTGTAGACGTTGCAGTTTAAAGGGGTTCAGAGGGCAGCCCAAAAATTTCATAGAGTAAAAAATTTCAGACTTATAAAGCTCAAAGGTCATATACATCAAGATGATTATGTCACAGAATCATAGAGTTGTTAAGATTGGAAAAGACCCTCAAGTTCATTGATCCCAACCATTAACCCAGCATTGCCAAGTTCACCACTAAACCACATCCCCAAGTGCCACATCTATACATCCTAAATCAGTAGAGGCTGGGGGAGATAGCCAGTCAGTCAGCTGTGTACTGCTACATTGTTCTGAGGCACAACTTTCTCTGCCTGAAAATCCTCTCTTCACATGCCCATGATGTTTCCCTAGGCTGTTTGTGTTCCTCAAATAATGATAAACAGTAACAGCAACAGCAATATTTCCATGTCAAGCTTTATAACTGATTCTATGATGAATTTTGGAGACAAAAAGATGAGAAAAAAAAAGAAGTTTACTCATTAGTTCCTTTCTTTTGCTTTCACCATGATCTCAGTGAGTTCCAACATGTACTCCTTAGGGTTCTTTCCCCTCCACTCAATCTAAATAGAGCATCATTGCTGAGCAGCAAGTTAGATTTTTCTCGAAATCTTAATGCTGTGCAACCACAAGTATCAACTTCTAGAGATGACAAGGATTACATGTGTGCTGAGCAACCTCAGGAAGTCCATTTACATAAAAGCAGAAAGTCTGTCCAAGGAAACAGTGCATCTGTGAAGCTATGCTTCTTCTGCAGTGTGCGGCGTGAAACGAGAATTTCCCAGGCTGGGCAAAAAGCAACGTCACATAATTTGTGCCTAAGGTCTCTGAAAGAAGAAATGTTGGGTTTTCTAACATACTTCTCTTAAATAGGATTTTCTGTATTGCTGAATCCATCTTTTGTTTTATTGAGTAGCAGATGCCTATTCAATTATTCATTTAAGTATTGTAATCTAATAAGTGATGACCGGAAATCATATTAAGTAGTCTTAGACCGAGTGGCATCTGGTGTTTGATTAGAGATCTATTCAAAGCCATTTTTATCTGCTGGAACTTCTTGGGTCTTAAGCTTTGACCAAATCAAAGAACGTCTCAAAAAAGCATAGGTCAAATGTAATAAAATAGTAGATAATAGTCTATTATTGAAAAGGTAGTAATACTTTGAAACAAATTATAAGCTTGAAGATGGAATCTCTCAAATATCTCAAATATTCAAACAGCAGTGTTTCTAAGGCGACTAAGGATAAAATATTTTCTCTACAAAAATGGCACCTACCAGTGATTTCAGAGACAATTATAAGCTTCTGTTTGTTAACTGACTGACCTGAAAATTTCCATGATGGTACAGAAGTGGCTTGGTATATATCATTACATTTATATAGGCACAAAAATTTTGAATCCTTAGTAACATTCCAAATAAAAGTTTATGGATGTCAACAACTAACATGAAGAGTAAATGCTATTTTTTTTCTGCACAAATGATATAAATATGACCCAAGTAACTTTTTAAATAATGTAGCATGACACTAATTTGAATTACCTTTTCCCAGATTATATATAAAAGTAGCTTTGTCTTCCTTTGAGGAATATTTGGATAAATTTGTTTAATGTAACGAAATTGAAAACAGCAAGTGAAGTAGATTCAGGTCAGGTCTGTAGGAATGGAAATTTTAAGTGGTATTCCTTAGCACATGAAGGGACTTTTCTTCCAGGAGTGGAGAAAGAATTGTTTTGGAAATTTTCATACTGTGCAGAAAGATGTTTCTTTTTTACTGGCTGCATTACATCTTGTTGAGACTAAATACAATCTAGTTCTCAGTATGAAATACGTCACAATACAGAAAATACAGATTCCTGATCTGAATTAAGAGCATTACAAGAGCTGTTACAGAAGTATCCTGTAATGTGTGCTCCTCCATTACTTTAATTGAGAAAATATACAGAAGGATCTTAAGCATATGGAAGTAATTGAAATACATGCAGCAAGCACAGTTTTCTCAGAGCAGGGCAGATATTCGTGTCACCTTGGTTGTCTGCTCTGCAGAGCTGGAAGGACATCTGGCACCTGCCCAGAAACGCTGCAGCTATTAATCATAGTAGAGTAAGAAATGACTTTGTGTTGAAACATGAGTATCCAGAAATATTGTTGGCAGGGATATTTCTGTATAATGAATTTGCTTAACTTGCTGTTGAGTGTTTGGAACACTTCTTACACATTTTTTAAGTCCTTGTTTATAGAATTCACCTTTTAAATACATTTATTTAGCAAGGTTTCAGTAAAACTACAAGTTCAGTAAGTAGCTTCTAACTGATCTAGTTAAAATCTCAAAGATCACTTAAGGCAAAAAAGTGGATTACAGGGTTTATCTGCTCTATTTCTGTGATCAGAGGAGAGTCATGGATGAGATTATAGAGTACCTGGGGTAACTGCTAGAATCACACAATAAGCACTTGCAATCTCTTGGGAACTGCACTCATCGAAGAAAGCAATTTATAAAAACATCACAATATGAAATATTTGGGAAATCGTCAAACCATTCCCACCACTTAGCAGTTCATCCAACTGAATTAGAAAGGTCAATCACTGAAACCCAAACTGTTCTGCCTAGGATGACTTTTTTGCCATCAAGAGACTCTCTTCTGAGTGGTATGAGAGAAACAGATTGTCTCAGGCACACTGGTGATTTATCTTACGCTGAGAACCGGCTAACAATGACAGTGCCTTGATCTACATGAAAAAAAACCAAATTAACAAGAGCTATAGGTTGGATAAACCAACAGCTGAGCAGATGCAGCACCCAACTCCTGTAGCATCTGTCTGTCCCTGTCAGACTGCACATCTCTGCATTACTTGTTCTTCACAAGGAGGTTTAAGCAAAAAAGGTTTCAAGGACAAGGGAAGGCTGAGGACCCAACTGCTTCTCCTTCCAGTAAAAAAAGGCACAGAGAGGATGCCAAACAGGTTGTAGCAAAATCCTTAGCACCTTCTTGATCCATTTCTTTCTGGGTCTGAGCAAAAGAATTTGACTTTGTTTATCCTAAATGGAGTATAGAAGCATGCACTCCATCTTAAGGAACTGTGTACTGAGCAGCATTATCTAGCCTCTTCTCATCTCACGATATATGTAATAAAGATAATTGTTAAAAAAAATAATTGCCTGTAATTACATATTCCCTATTATTTCCAAAATCTTACTAAATCTTATTAATCTTGCTAAAAATTCAAGGGTGCACTTGAAACCTGAATGGTTTCGTACTTTCCTTTGAGATAAATAAAGGGCAACACAAATCTATTTTAGAAGTTTTGCTGCCTGGCGGATGTTGTTTTAATATTATCTTTAAATAAAATTCTATCTCACCTCCAACCTTGCAATCCAGGTAAAAGAGTGGGAAACACGAAAGATCTAACAGTCTCCTTTACCAAGTACCTTGAAGGTTATCATCAAACAAAGCATACATCAGGATAATTTAGACATGTGCTCCTTTTCAGAGAACCAATTAACAAATGAGAAAAATTAGGTTGTATTTCTCTGTTTCATATGAAATTGGAAATGGAAAACACCATTGTTTCTAGCAATTCTCATTCTACATTATAAGCTCATATGCACTCATTCTGGCCACCTTTTCTTCTCTGAAAAAAACATAATTTACAACAGTTACCTCTCTTCAATATTATGCTAAATATGGACAGTTGCAGCAATAGCAATATTTTCCATGGCTAGCCCAGAAACAGTAAGTGAAGCAAGCATAAAATAATAGAATAAGAAGGTGTCAAAAAGTCAGAACAGAAGCTGAGCAGAACATGAAACCCAAATTAACCGAGAGTTTTTTCTGGTTTGTTTTTTTTAAATTTATTCTTATTGCTGATGTATATATCCACCACCCAAAAAACCATTTTCTTACACAGACAGATTCCTCACAAAACACAGGCTGCTGAGATCTTGTGATGCTGTGACCTAATGTTACTCCCTAATCCTCCATCTCCACCAACTGTCCTAGTCACCATGTTTACCACAACCACCTAGATATCCAGGGAAAGCATGTGAGCCATGCTTTGGCTGTAAATCACCTCTCTGAGCTGGGGAAGCCTGGAACCTTCTTCTCATCAGCAGGCATGGGTGTCAGTGTTATGGGGGTAGCCATCTTCACTGTGGCCAGCTTTGGGTACTTAATAAATTAACTAATGACAACAATAAATTAATACACTTACAGAGCAGACATTCCACACATTTTCAGGGTCTCTGGGCTGTGGAGCTGCTTACCCTCCACGGCTCTCTAACTCCAGGCTAATCCCAGGACAAAGGGTGATGGCTTCACACTGAAAGTGGGCAGGTTTAGGTGAGGTATTAGGAAGAAATACTTCACTATGAGGGTGGTGAAACACTGGAATGGGTTGTCCTGAGAAGCTGTGGACGCCCATATCTGGAAGTGCTCAAGGCCAGGTTGGAGAGGGCTGTAACTCCTCCATGGCAAGGGAGATGAGACTAGATAATCTTTAAGGTCCCTTCCAAAGTAAACCATTCTGTGATTCTATGAATCCATGAGATATAAATGAGACTTCTTGGATGCACCAGTCTTAAAGAGTCCTACTCCACCAAATCTGACACACAAGCTGGTGTCAGTGCTAGGTGCCAGAACATTCCAGTATCCAGACCACTATCCAGTATCTTCAGGCCTCTTGCCTCCTAAATGTTCTCTCAACTACCATTTAAATACAGTTTCACCTGCCTGCTGTCAACAATTATGCTCTTAAGCTCCTTTTCCTACTGCATTATACACACACAAAAAATACTCTTTACCCTCTTTACTTACGTCCTATATACATCCCACGTGGCAGTCACAGGCCTTGCTCCAACAGCTCCTACGGACCTAGGGCAACCCAGGCCAAGCCAAACACAAACATGTACTGCCTTTTCCTTGTCACTCTTCTCTTGCAAGTTTGTACAGTAAAATTCTGAAGGTGAAAGTGATTAGAGGTGGAACAAATCCAAGACAAAGCAAGTGGGCAGGGCAGGGCAGGGTAGGAAAAGGCAGCAATTAGATTAACTTAAAGACTGCCAGCTAACGATTTTTAAAAGGAACACCTAGTTTTCTGTTTTTCCTCGTGCTACATCGAAGTTTGGTAAGGCATGGTGGTACTTGGCATCATGGATGGGCTCTGCTTCAGGCAGGTAACTGCGAACAGACAGTGCTTCAGGTGTGCAAACTATGACACCGGTAACTCCAAACACACCTAAATCCCTGTTAAGGTCTTTAGCAGACTAGGGAGGCCTGCCAATAGAGCACATGCATATAGTGCTATTTAGGAGCTCCTACATGTAGTGCTATTTTGGAGCTCCTGCCCAAAACCACTCCATTTAGCAACCAGAAGAAAGTTAAAGTAATTAAATAACTTGCTGATGCAAAAAGTCAAGATAGACCTGGGAGAACAAACATCAGCACAAAGGACTCCACCTTCACAAATCCCGAAGACTAAAAGGGCTCCTCTTGCTCCCACTGCAAACCCAATCTTCTCCAACTCCTGGGTGAAGAATCCTGTTCCATACTGGGGCTCCCTTATGTATGAACATTTACAGATCCCACAGATGAGCTCACAGCTAACCAGGACTTCAAGTGACTGATCTCCAACATCTCCTGCTTCAGGTACTAAAATGGAAGTTTCCATCATAAAACCAAAATACCAAGCTGACACTACCTTCAGATGTAAAATTTTAAGAGCCAAGTTTTGATACACATTTTATTCCTATCAGTGTGGAACTGAAGAATACGTTATCTTCTTCACAACTTTCAGTTCACACTCCAAAGAGAAGCATACAAAAGAAAAATGTCTGGATTTAGATTTTTTTTTCAAATTTTTATTCAACAACCTGCTTGCAGAAAATGAATAACCAAAAGCTTACATTAAATACTGTACAAAATATAAAGTTGTAAAGGAGCTAGTCCCCAGGTAAGCTCACTTTTTATATCCTCAGCCATCTGCACTGCAGCTCCCAGAACAAAACAAGATCTGAAGGTTTTCCTGGCTGCAACTAATTATGACACATGAGAACTGCAGCCCTTGACAGGCTCCTGCTCAGTAGAATTTGGCAAGACAAAAGCAGTCAACTGTTCGTACTGCAGTCAAAAAACCCTGAAGTTTACAAATGAAAAATAATCAAGTGTAATAAATGCATTTCTCTTAAAAACAGATGAGCCCACAATCCTGAGGCACACTTTTCAGAAGACAAAAAAACGTGTTTTTCTGCTATGTAAATGCACTTTGTGAGAAATGCTCTGCATTGATGACCTGTAGGCAATTACATCTCTCAAACCCTTCAGGAAAGAAAAGCAGATTACCATAGGATGTTTCAACCACAATCACTGAGTGGAAGTCTTCAGAAAGATTCAGTAGCTTCAGACCAGAACCATGAACAACCATCAAGCTCCTTTACAGTCACCACTGCCATTTTTAGTACAGTTGTTAGGAGGGCTTGGATTCCCTCTCTTTCCAATCAATGTTTTTATAAGGTGGTGTCAGTTTATGGGACATTTTTAGAATTATCAAAGGCCAACTTAAGGAGGAGGATCTTCTCCTCGAATAGCTTTGTACTTTGCCATATCTTCTGGGAACACCTTTGTCAGTTCTTGAATTAACAGGCTTTTAAATTTCTGGAAAGAGAAAAAAGAAGTATATACATCATCTGGACAATTTATTTAGACTTCATCAAGCAATGTTACCTGATGAACAGAAACGTTTGTACCCAACACAGCTCTCAGTGACATAACAGAATGGTACCCAAAAACCCCCCAAAACCACACAAACACAGAAAGTTGTTTACAAAATCCACAGAAAATGCCCAAGTGAAATCCACTAGGAATGCACCAGGCAAACTAAAATGTCCCTGAATTCCGAGAAATTCACTTGCATTTTCTCCTAAGAAATACAAAGCAGTTGGACCTCTCTAGTAAACTCTGGTGCACCAATATCTGCCTGACCTTATTAAGGGAAGTCAATTAAGGACATGTCCTCTTTGATTTGATATGGAATCCATTCCACCTTCAAAAAGCAACTCACACCTGCCTTAGAAGTACATAATTTCACAAGCACAGGGAAAAGAAAGAGAAGCTCAGGACTTATCTCCATATGTCTACATTCTGCAGCACAACTTGTCATCCTCCACACTAAGTTCAGCCAAAGAACATTCTCAGAACTCACCAAACTTCCTTTTCTGATTGTGTTTTTCTGCAGCAGTTCCAGCACTTAAATAGTATCACATAATGCTTAGGTTCATACTAAATCAAAGTACAAGTTCAGAAAACCCTAAACACTGGCATGCATTTTCACCCATTTTATAACAATTAACTTATGATTATAGAGCATATTTGACATTTTAACCCTTTACTATCTATTCAAGATTGGAAAAATACCCCTTTTGTTTTGCTTATTTCTAAGTTTGCACACAGCAAAATTACACACCTGTAAAAAAAACCCAAGTAAAATATCTCTACTGCTACATATAGATTTAACCAATGCAAAATCACAGTGAAAGCTGCATCCCCAGCCGTGGTATGAACTACAGGTTTCCTTTCCTGAACAGGCTGTATCAGCATGAATGAAGATACAGAGATGCAGAGCAATTTCTAAGACAAATCACATAACAACAGAAGTTAATAACTGCACAAGTAAAAAATACCCACATATTTACAGAAAAGTAAAGACTTATCAAATACATTATTGCATTATACTTCCATTAATTCTGGCTTACCTTCATAGTGTCAATCTTTCCTTTTACTTGCTCATTTTTAGCCAAAGCTCGCTCCAGACACTCCTTAGTGTAAAGCTGAGGGTTGCGGCCTTGATCTATGTATCTGAAAGTAGAAAAGACACCACTAAATGATCACAGTCCTGCTAGGATGCTCTTCAAGGTATGGAATTATTCATCTTGCTGTCTTTTTCTTTCTACTATTACCTGAAATGTGCATTTTAAAAGCCACCACAGTTAAACCCAGCCACTTCCAAAAGACAGCTCAAGGACGAGGCCGTGGCCAGCAAACCTCTGTTTCCAGAAAGCCTGGAGAGCTTTGAAGGAAATAGTAAAAGCACACACAAAAATACATATATATCTACCAGCTCCTCACAGGCAATAAGTACACGATGATCAAAGGAAGATGGTCCTTCTCCAAGCAACTGAAAGGGCACTAACCAGGAAGTGGCCTAGTTAGGACATCAGGAGCATTAAGCACACGGGAATACAGCACCCAGCAAATCAAAGATGAGGAAGAGCTGCAAATACCGCAGTAAAGAGTGAAAATTAACACAACTGCATCAGCAAACCTATGTGTATTTTTGCTCTGCAATACAATTCCTGGCAAAGGGAAACTCCCTCGATGACTAAAGAAAAGAGAACATTTAAGACAGACACCACAAACTCACAGCTGGAGTAAAAGCCCAACTTAAAAAACCCCTGTACAGCCAGTAACACACTGCAGTACAGCAGACCAGTAACATGTGGACTTAGAAGAGACACCAGCAAATTAACTGGTCAGCTATATCATAAAAGCTCTCTAGTATGTTCTTCCTTTATGTTCCTTTTTCTTTTAATGTTCCAATTCTCTGCCAACAAACTGCCACTCCTGAAACTAAACATCTGAGTACCGGCTTCTTTATTTTCACCTGCCACTTTAAATCCTGATCCTAATCTAGTGTAAAAGTGTATTTTTAAAAATTAAAGCTTACTTACTAAATCAGTGTCCCTGCCCACGGCAGGGGCATTAGAACTAAATGTTCTTGAAGGTCCGTTCTAACCCAACCCATTCTGTGATGCTATGCAATCACTCGATTCAGCAGAATTCGTGTTACTGCCTATATACTTAGAAGTCAAAAAAGAAACCTGAAAGGCCAGGCTGGACAGGGCTCTCAGCAACTTATCTAGTAGGTGGCATCCCTGCCCACGGTGGGGGGGTTGGAACTAGGTGAGCTTTAAGGTCCCTTCCGACTCAAAGCGTCCTGTGGTTTTATTAAGATAGGTGTATAATTTATCACTTCTCCCACCTCTCTGCCTTCTCACAGGCAGAAGGTACTTCTGACCTCCTTTTGCCCGCTCACGTTCTCATGAGGCATTCAGAAGGACCGGGTTTAAGAGACAAGCAGCCCTCAGCCAAAATAGCCATGCTGCGAAGCCAGGCTACCTCGAGTCACCCACTGCAGCACCTCCCCTTCCAGGCACACACAGACTTACTCAAAAACTTCCAAGGGCACGCTGATATCGTGAAGCTGCTGCCTGCATTTGTCGATATCCTGCAAGCCCGTCACCATGAAATTCCTGTTGGGAAGAAAAACGGGTCGGGTTTAGCCGATTTAGGGGTGGCTGCGAGGCCAGCGATACCCAGACAGGGAGCGAGAGCCCTGAGGCACCACCCTGGGCCTGGAGGGGGGAAAAGGAAAAGGCCCGGCAGCCCGGCCCGCCCCCGACAACGGCCCCTCACAATTTCTGATTGAGCCCCGTCTGGCTGCTGGGCTGGAAGTCGCTGACGATGATGCCGAGCTGCCTGATGTTCTCCACGAACTTCTCCAGGTGCTCCTCCAGGGAGTCGAACTTCTCCGCCATCGCCGCCGCCTCCCCCGCCCCGCGCCACTTCCGGTCACGGGCGCCTGCGCGGGAGGGAGGCGCGAGGCGGGGTGGCCACGCCCCCCGCTGGGCCAAGCCACGCCCCCTCCTCGCCCACAGGCGGAGCCGTGCCGGCTCCCGGCGCCGTGGCGTGAGGGGAAATCGGGACAGCTCCCGTTCGGCAGCCACACCCCTCCATTGTGTGTTTGAGCGTGTCTTGTGTCTGCCAAATCTGAGCCGTCTTCGGGCCCGTGTGAGAAACAGAAGCGGTGACAGGGAGGGGTTCTCCTTCATAATAAACCTCACATAGGAATCATCTGGGGAATGGCAAAACGTAGAAACACGTAATCGCAGAGCCGTTTGGGATGGAAGGGATCACCTGGTTCCAATCCCCTGCCATAGGCAGAGAAACCCCCCACTAGACCAGGTGGCTCAAAGCCCCTTCCAGCCTGGCCTTGAACTCCTCCAGGGATGGGGCATCCACAGCTTCTCTGGGCAGCCTGTTCCAGTGCCTCACCACCCTCACAGTGAATAATTGCTTCCTAATATCCTGTCTAAACCCACCATCTCTCAGCTTGAACCTGTTACTTCTTGTCCTATCATGAATCAGTCTGTATTAAATAACTCAGATGTCATGCCGGTGGGAAGGTTGTCTGACATGCTTAAACTCCCATAGCGCATCACAATAACTGCATGTTTTGCAAATAGCTTATGTCTGCATAATGTCTTTGCAAATAGCAAGTATGTCTGTTTCGGGTTGGATCTGAGCAGATCAGTCCAGTAATGTCATGAGATAACTCATCCAGCTCTGGGGTCCCCAGCACAGGAAGGACATGGACCCTCGGAGAGAGTCCAGAGGAGGCCACCACGTTGATCAGAGGGATGGAGCACCTCTTCTGTGAGGAAAGGCTGAGAGAATTGGGGTTGTTCAGCCTGGAAAAGAGAAGGGGTGACCTAATTACAGCCTTCCAGTACTTGGTGGGAGTCTACAAAAAAGGTGGAGAGGGACTTTTTACAAGAGCATGCAGTGACAGGACAAGGGGGAATGGCTTCAAACTGAAAGAGAGTAGGGTTAAATTAGCTATTAGAAATAAATTCTTTACTGTGAGGGTGGTGAGACAGTGGAACAAGATGCCCAGAGAAGCTATGGATGTCCCGTCCCTGGAAATGTTCAAGGCCAGGCTGGATGGGGCTCTGAGCAACCTGGTCCAGCAGAAGGTGTCCCTGCCCATGACAGGAGGTTGGAACTGGATGATACCTTCCATCCCAAACTGGGATTTAATGTATTTTATGCATTTTGTAGCTATAAGTTGCAGCGATTTCTGCTCCACAATGAGAACCATCAAAATCTGCAATTCTTAATTTCTTGGATGTATTTTTTTTTTCATATATGATACCATGTCCATCAAATGGTCAGTTTCTGTTCTGGGTTACCATGCTAGATCAGTAGCAGAAAGTTGGGTCTTTGGAAAGTATAAAGCACTATTTGGGAGCTCATAGATTTAAGTATGCTAACCTAAAATTAAAAAGCATGTGACTGTAAAGAGCACTGAATAATAAGGAAGATATAGGACTATGCAGATGTAGAATTAAAAAACAATCCTAGGATGGAGAAAAGAATTTTGTAAGTTCTAGGCCTTGACAAGTATTGTCCTCCTATGATAAAATAATCCCACTGTCTATTGATCAGCAGCTGCTGACCATCCTGTATCTATCGTTGGCAGAATGTTGTCTGGACAGCAGAAGTCCCAGGATTATGAGATTTTAAAAGAAGTACTTCACACATGAGAGATCTTGGTTTGAGGAAAAGAATAACTCTTTCTAATATTTGGAAGGAAGACTGTAGAATAGGGTGCACTCACCAAGCTAGATCTGAACATGATTTACAGAGGGGTCAAGTTTTGAAAGAACAGTCTAAATACAAGTGATGGTGTCAGACATGGCTCTGCAGGTACAAGAGGCTGGGATTCAAACAGAAGAGTTGCTTTATGTCCGTCTTTGCATATGGGCAAATACATCCAGTGGAAGTATGGAGCAGAACCCCTTGCTTTAAATTCAGTAACAAAACAAGGGCTTTGAGGTACTGTTAAAACTTCTTCTCCTTCCTCTTTGTGTGAAAGTCTTTGGTTCTTGGAACTGAGAAAATATGACTTCTAGCTTGCTTGGGATAAATCCTACAGATGTTCATGATCACATCTAACTCAGGCAACGTGTTCAACAGAAGAAAATAATGGAAGTTTCACATCAAATATAGAGATATTCAGCTCATTGTAAATCTATATTTACTAGCCTGGTTAGGCTAGATTAATGAATTTTGTTAGATAAATGTATACAGTGCTTTTAAGGTTAAAATTTGCTATAAATATGTTACCAGTTTAAATTTTTCTCATGATCACCAGCTTGGGCATCGTTTCCATGTTCAGAGATAAAAAGTAAAAATGAAAAACTGTGTTCCAATGAGAGAGAGAGAGAGAAAGAGAAAGAAAGAAAGTCAGTCTGACAAATAACTGAATTGATCAATAGGTACATAGAGACAGAAAGATTTAGAAAGAAAATGTCATGGCTCATGATATAAGTAACCATATTGCACTCACACCCTGATTTTCATACAGGGAGTGGGCAATTACAGACTTGTAAGCTGGACATCTGCACTGGCAGTTAAGTAGGGTTTGTAATAAGGGATGGAATGAGAGGCCATATGGATCAATATGACCCGTTTGGGAAGAGTAGCACAGATTACATGAAAGAAAATCCTGTTTTGCAAACCCCTAATGAGTTTTTCAAGGGGTCAGCAAGCATGTAGATAAGAGTGATCTAAACAATGCAATCTACTTGATTTCCCATAAGCTCTTAGTGTGATCCTTAAACAAAATCTTTTCAGGAAGTAAAGTAATGGCATGAGGGGGGAAATCCTAGACTGAATAAAGAACTGAATTCCAGATAGGAAATGCAGGACAGGGGCAACCATTTAATTCTTGCAAGGGGAGAATTGATCCCAGAAGAGTTCAACAGCGAACTAGGCTGAAAATCGTGCCATTTAGCATGTTCATAGATGATCCAGAAAACAGATCAGATGGTACGATGAGAAAATTAGCTTATGAGAAAATTATTTGGCAGACTAAAGATGAATGCAGTTTGTAGGAAACTGTGGAACAACCTGAAAGGACTTTAAGACGAATCATGTAAAGTGATGCGCATAGCAAGCAAAAAACCCCTAGTTTCACATGAAGATTCGTGACCTCTTGACCGTTACCATACAGGAGCAAGACCTGAGGATCAGAATAGAAAGTTCTTTGAAAACATCAGCTCAGTGCTCAGCAGTGATCAGAAGTCGTGTGGAGAGTAAGGAATTGTCAGGAAAGGAATGTGAGAACAAAGCAGAAAATGTCATTGTCATTGTCATGCATTAATCCACAGTTTGCCCCAGCCTTGAATACTGTGTGCAGTTCTCTTTCCCTGGAGTGGACCTGGAAAGGAGTCAGAGCAGGGCTGCCAAGATAACTGTAGAAATGGAACAGCTTCTGTAATAGGAAAACATGAACAGACAGGGACTCTTCAGCTTGAGAGAGAGAGCCTACTAATGAGACTTATGGCCAATACTTCACTGTATTCACAAAGCTATGGGTGGTCTGGAGCCTAGACTCTCTTTCACCACAAAAACTAAGGGCCATCGAAGTAAAGCCAAGAAGTGACAACTTCAAAACATGCAAAAAGCGGTGATTTTTGTCATACGAAGTTCATAAGCGCTGTGGGAGTATTTGCCAATGGATGTTATGAACAGGAAGAGCTTAGCTGAGTTGAAGGGGAAATGGGACAAATGCTTGTTAGACAGTCAGGGAGAGGTAGGTAAACCACGCCTGGCTCAGGAAATCCCATGAACTGAAGGTAGCCCAAGGCCAGCAGGATAGTCAGGAGAGGTCTCATAGATGCTTTTCTTGTCTTTGCTCTTCAGCGTTTACTTCTGGTTGGTGCTGAGCACAGGATACTGACCCAGATGGAGCCTTCATCTGAATCTGGGAGGTTACTCCTATGAGGTCCTCCCTGCTTGGAATGTCAAATGATGACCTATGCTGTGAAGGATGCAGACAGATTGCATAATGGTTTCGTACCAAGCAGAGCATAAAAAGATTGATTTGAGACTGTTTATACAGCCTTTGGGTCTGGAAAAAGCTCAGCTTGCTGTTTTCCTCTTTAGTGTTATATATACTCCAGATAAATGACTTGTCCAATATAATATGACACAACGTGGTGTTTAAGATTCATTACTGGAAGTGCTGAGAAAGTCAACTTCTCATGAATACAAAAAGCAACAAATAATTCATCTGTTTGTCCATCTCTAGAAATATGACTCTCCTCCCAGCTCATGTTTTCTGCTGCTGGCCAGTAAAGTGGAGGAAAATGAATAAAGAAAGTAAAATACATCACGTTTTCTCTCCTGTCTTTCTCGCTTTTCTTCTGCATGATTAAATCACTTCTTCCTCATTCTGCAGACAAAGAAATGGAGGTTGAAATTTCAGGTCATTAACTGGGAGCATCACCTGCTTAAGAATTCCATTCTGCGAGCCATCTACCCTTCATTGTTTTATTACAACAGGTAATAAGCAGAAGAGAGGCAAGGGAGATAGATGTGAACAGCATAGAGGATACCATTCACCTGCTCTTGATATGTCAGGCTGATGGCAATTTTGTTTAGGATGTTTTTCAGCTGACTCAGAAGCATGTGGTACTGTCACATTTTACTGCATAAAAATAATGTGATACAATAAAATAAAATAAACAATTTTTAAAAATCAATTATGCAGCTGAATAAGAGCTGTAATTATAATTTCCATACAGATTTTGTGTTTAGTAATGTGTTCATTAATGACTTGAAATAATACACGTCTTACCACAAATTAGCAGGATGATACATTTGTGCATCATGGCTGGATCTCAGTCTTACTGAGATCATCTAAATTTATTTATCTGAGAAGCAGCAGGATCAGGATTTTGTTCATAAGATAATTTTGCAGTCTTCCAAGTCCTGCAGATCTGGGAATGTCCTGGGACCTGATCCAAAGATAACTGAGACCCATGAGGTTCTTTCTATTGATGGTAAAGGACATTGGGTGACAGTCTGTTCTCACAACACTGTCTCCAAGGAGGTCAGCAAGACACAGCAAAGGACTTACACATATGTTTCAGGATAGGAATATTATTTTCATAGTGTAGTGATAACTCATCTAGATCTGCAGTACTGAAACCTTTTATTTCGTAGTACCTTTAACAGCCCATAAAGAATTAATTCTTAATTTGTTTTTCAAAAATATGCAGAGAAATCAGTGGAATTATCTGTAGTTTTTTTCCCTGGAATATTAAACATATTCATCAGACTCAGTTAATGTTACATCCATATTGCTGCCATGTGTCATTTAAAGCAAAATTAATGTCTACTCTTCTGAAATGCAGAGTTGTTTTCAATAGTTATCAAGTAGCTTTTTTTATCACATGTGAGAAATATATATGTATATGTATATGTATATGTATATGTATATGTATATGTATATGTATATGTATATGTATATGTATTTGTATATGTATATGTATATATAAAAATACTCCTAGAAAAATGCTCCTCTGATTATGCAATACTAACAAGTAAGGTTGATTTGCCTATTACTGCTTTTTTGTTTTTTCCCCTGTAACTCAGAATAAGTAGCACCCTGTATTTAAAACTGATACTTTTTTCATTGCCAATGATGCAGGAAAGAAGGTATAGGAATATCCTCGGCAGTGAGAATTTCTAGGACACTTTTTGTTTGTGTCCTTCCCTGTCACTTCTCATTTTTCTAAGGTAGATCTGTTAGTCACAGTGTACAAGAAGAAGGAAGTAATGGCCACGTGGGTTTAAACCAAGGGACAAATCAGCAAATCAGAAAAATTCCTTAGCATTCAGGGTTATGCCCCTGAAAAGAGTTTAGATAAGCAAGGTGAGCAGAGCCATGGTCACAGCTGGTATGGAGCTATTGGCACCACTGACTTGGGGCTAGAGTATCATAGAAGGATAGAATATCAAAGGATAAAATGGTTTGGAAGAGACCTTAAAGATCATCTAGTGCCAACGTCCCTTCCATGGGCATGACACCTTTCACTAGACCAGGTTTCTCAAATCCCATCCAACCTGGCTTTGAATACTTCCAGGGATGGGGCACCCACAACTTCTCTGAGCAACTTGTTCCAGTTTCTCGCCACCCTCCCAGTGAAGAATTTCTTCCTAACATCTAATCTAAGTCTCTCCTCTTTAGTTTAAAACCATTTCTCCTTGTCCTATCATTATCTGCCTAGGTAAAAAATTTGCTCTCCCTCTTTTTTATAGTCCTGGGCCTTATGGGGATGTACTGTAGTAGAGGCTGGAATCGGTGAACACTACAGGGTTCAGCCTGATCAATACAAAGTGTCTCATGTTCACAGAAATGCCCACAAACTGCCTCCAGCTCAGACTGGGACTACCAGTTCTTCCAAGCTATTTCTGACGTGCACAGGTTTAAACCAATAATGGTGTACAAATGTGTGGGCGACAGTAGGCTCTGGGGAACTCCAGAATGTGGTGAGACAAAAGGCTTGAATATATGGCTCCTCCAGTCCATCCTGTCATGTGGACTCTTTGGACACAGTCCTAGGCAGCTGGCTCTCTGGTGTACCTTATCATGTCACTAGGAATTCCTTCCTGGAAGGCACTAGGAGACAGGCAGGCAGTGCACTGAAGACTCTCTTTCAGCTAGAATTCGGGAAGGGCGTTCAAGTGGCTCTTCAGTTTTAAACTCGTTCTTCACACTCTTGCATGTTGATATCCCACTGTCTCTACAATCTGCCTGCATCACTGTGAAAGATACTTTACTATTCATGCCCAGCATCCAGTCTTCAAATAGGTTTTATTTACAGAAGTCGCTTGAGGAAGACTCTAATTTATAGCTATCGATTCTTTCCACACCTCTGTCTAACTGATGAAAAAATGCTTTATTGCCCAGTTAATTTAGATATAGATAGTATACATATCTATTCTGTGCTTAAATCAAATAGTTGAATCATCTCTCAGACTTCTATATGATGAATTAAACACACTGAATTCTTTACACCTTTTTCTTAATGAATTTCAGCTTTTTCAGTGTTTCTATTTTTTTCAATATCAGCAGAAAAGAGAAGGTGACCTGCACATTGCAATCTAGTATGGGTCCCTGCAATGGTGCTGGTCTCTGTTCCACCATGCCTTGTGCTTTTTCCATATCCCTTCCTATTTATGCACTGCAGGGCTGCAAAGTTCCTCTATGCCACGAGATTCCTCTATGCCACCAAATTGTGATGATCTGGTACATAGTGACCCCTAATTTCCTTTAATGTTTCCTTTTACAGGGAATATAGTCTGCAGTTACATAAACTTGCATGATTTGCTCCTGGTAAGATAACTTCACAAATTGTTTTTATTAAAACATTTATTTCACAAACACGACTATTCAATTCAGTCCACCTCCACACTATTAATCGCTTTGCTGGCCTTTCTGTATGCTCTTTTCTTTTATTTGCAAGTTTTTCTTTACCTCCAGATCATCAATACAACTATTAACTTATGGCAGAAGCAGTCCCCTGGGAATTCTGCTGGCAATATTTCCAAATAAAGTCCCACTTGGAAGCAGATCGCCTGGTCTGTCATATTGCTCCCAAAACTGGATTTGGAGTGATTAGACCAGCCTGATGTAAGGCAAATTCCAGGTCAAGTCTGGTGGAAGGGATTGCCCCAGGGTCCTCTTTTTACAAACCGTGTGGATGAGTTTGTGTCAGATTTGCCTTGCTCAGGCCACTAGTCCAATTCTATTCCAACAGGCATCATGACCCTGCATGTCTCCACAAGCCCACGCTCAGGCTGTACCATGTACAGCCTTAATCATCATATAACAAAAACATTATTTTCATGGTCCTTCAGTGTCCTTGACTTTCCAAAACAATTAGTAGTACAGGCTGTCAGACTGCTTTCTGTACTGTGAAGGATGAAAAGCTAGAGCAGGAAAAGCCCATCCTTGCAATGATCACCTCACAGACCCCATAGTTTGCCTCATCTCTGTGCCTACTGCCTCCTTGCTGTTCTCCAGCACAGGTCTTCAGACACAACCTCAGAGTGCCACTCCAGGGAATGCCAGTTGGCCTTCCTGCCCTGGCAGTTTTTCTGGGATGGGGTTTCCCTAGTTTCAGGCAAAACACCTCTGAGACAAAATGTGACTAGAGATGGAGGTAAAAAAATCCATATGAGCACAGTTCACCATGGTGTTGTGGCTGGGACCCCATGTATCTTCCCTGATTTTCACCTTAGCAGGCATCTACTGAAGAAACGGAAGACACTGTGTGTCCTAGGGGCGGGCCATGGCAGAGAAGACTGATCATGCTGGGTAGGGAACAGCCTGCCCTGATGCCAGAGAAAGGCTGATGGAAGAGGAAGGGACCATCTGTTCTCCGAACAGGAGGAGATCAATAAGTTAAACTGATTCAGGAAGTGTTTGGTCCCCTGCCTGCTCAAGGCCCTAGTGCTACTGGGTTGAGAGCAGCCCTTCCACTCTCTCTCTTCCCTTCGCCAGAACCAGAACCACTATGTCAGACCTGGTTACAGCCTCCTTGGATGAGTACAACAGGTAGAAGGATGAGTCCTTGGCCAAGCCTCATGAGACACTTTGGAAAACAAACACACCCTACCTAGAAGCCTGGATAGATCCTCTGTTTCCAGTTTTTACATATTTTTCTGCTTTTGCATTTCATATACAAATGCCACCACTGGCTCAGAGTTCAAGAATATGTATGAATCTTGTTGCATGGGATTCTGCTGCAATAGCCAGCTATGGCTGACTGGTTGTGTTTAGCACTATCCATCACCACTGCTGTAGTTGTGGTTTAGGTCAACAACAGACCTAATTTAACCTGCTATGAACACACAAAGAAACCCAAGAAGATTTTTTGTTTCTATTTCCCATATCTCAGTCTAGAAACAAGGATGTCCAGGGTCATCTTCTGTCTCAGAAATCCAGATGTAGCTGTATTCTTTAGAAACAAAAGAAGTTACTGATTTCTTCTAATTTAGTTAATTGCAACAAATTAGTTTTCATAGGAACAATCAGATATGAAACAGCCAGCTGAGGTTTGCTCTACAGTACAACCATCCCAGCCCTGACAAACCCTGTCTGAATTGCACAGCAAGCCTGGCTGGGGTACCTCTCAGTGCTTCCAGGACTCAAGCACAAGTTTGCTCCTACCATCCTCTTGTAGATGATACTGCAGGAGGAAGTGCCTGTTGTTCCTAAATCTAACAGAAAAGACTCCATCTTTTTGGCTTGCTAATGAAAACCCAGCAGCTGATCGACAACTGTGTGCAGATTCTGATAATCCACCATCTCTATGTGCCTCTTCATGTGTACAAAGGACCACTGACCTGTGCTGATCCCATAGGTGTGGCAAAATCCCTTCTTTTACATCTATGACTGCAGCCACAGGGTGAGGAACCATTTGTTCTTCGCATTATGTACAACTCAGTACTCACTAGATTCCTCCTTACACTGTTTCTGCAGAAGCAGCAGTGAATCATGCAAGGAGCTGTCATTTCTACTTCAAATGGAGCTGCCACCCAAAAAATTTATTTCTTAAACCTAAGTGGTGAAGCACATGATGTCATCTGATCATAGAAAGAACCAGTGTTGCATGCCTGATGCTGTGAATTCAGTAGGCTTGCTGTTGTAGCCATGCTTGTGGATAACTGCTGACTGGGAGTGTTATCATCAGTTGGCCCTGTTAACATAGAACCATAGAATCAGTTAGGTCGGGAAAAACCTCTAAGATGATTGAGTTCAACCATTAACTCAGCACTGCCAAGTCCACCACGAAACTATGTCCCTAAGTGGCACATCTACACATAATACAGGTCTTTTGTCATATTCCAAAATGTACTTTGGACTGGATCAATGTTTCTGTAACTTTCTGTAGATGTGACCTCCCTTCAGGGTCCACCTGTCTCCTTGGGGTTCTTTGTGTAAGCTATGTATTTGTGTCTCCAGCCAAGGATCGGGGAACTACCAGCTGGTGGCAGCAGCAGCTTCTCCAAGATCAGGATGTGAGGACTTGATCTCAGTTCCTGGCGACGCTGTATGAGAATATGAAAATACACACTCCTCATTTTAAAGAAACTGAGTCATTATCAGTAACCTTGCAACTAATCTAACTGTTTTAAAAGAACTTAGCTTCCCTAATCCTTTGTCACCTTTTGAGTTTTTTAGCATAGTAGTTTGGGATTTGAAATTGGCACTGAGAAACAAGAAGCTAAAACATGTCTCTTACTGTTGTGATGATCAGGCTGATGTTAAGATCTTAGGATAAAGGAGGAAGAGTTCATTGCTCATAAATGCATTGCAAGTGACCTTTCTTAAGGCTGTGCACTGTAAACAGGAAAATGAGAGAATATTGTGAGATTTAAGGGAGTATGAAGGTAAAGGATTGACTGAGGTCAAAGAAAAAGTGATTAGCTGGCATCAAAGAGGAGTGTATGTTGTTCTGGGATCCAAATGTGATCTTATCATCATCTTATACAAATGTTCTAATACTTGCCCATCTTTACCCAAAATACCTCACTGAGTGCTACCTTCAGTCACGTCAACCTGTTCTTTTAAAGCTGCTTCACTCTGACAGCACATCTTTTTAATACCTTCTACCAACATATCCTTCTTTCTTTATCTCTTTCTTCTTTGTCTGCTTCTCCAGATTTACGTAAAAACTCCTTATCATTGGCCCCTCAGCACTTTATACGTTGTACTATTGAACTTTATCATGTTCCTGTCACTTCGGGGGAGCAAAAGGTCTGTGATGCAGTTTAAAAACTTCAAGATCCAAAAATTTTTTCATGGCACCATAAAATCTTTGAGACTAAGTTACTGAAATTCCGGCATTCTGCCTTTAACTAAAGTTGGTCTCTCTGTGTTATTTTTGTGTGGTTTACACCAACATCCATCTGTTGCTTAGATGACCTACAGTGCTTTTGCCAAGCCAAGGGTTAATCTGGTGCTCTGAGCAGGTAATAAGAGATATTCCTGTGTCCTTTTGGTGCTGTGAACCAGAGTACTGGAACACCTGGAGTGCTGCTTTCAAGCTCAGCTGCTGAGAACTGACAAGTGAGACAGGTCTGGTAGCAGCCTTCAGCTTCATGTGGAATGGACAGCAGCTGAGGCAGGAAACCCCTCAGACTCTTCCTGGGGTAAAGAGCCATCAATGAACAGGATACTCTGCAAAAAAAGGGGCTACTTAGGGCTCAGATTCTTATTGTTTGCCTCCAGTCAAAAACAGGATTGCTGAAACGCCTCACCGATGGCCCTGGTTCTCTGGTTATGTGCAGGAGCTTAGAAAAGTTCACGACCTCAGACATTTAAAAATTCTAGTCATAATGGACAGAGTCACACAAAAAAAAATTTTTGCATTCAAAGTGGAGGGACCATCAAATAGTTGCCATTCCTCAGCCATTCCACGGGATACAGCTTCCTCACTGAACAGCTACAGAATTACTTCAAAGATGATATTGTGGGACAAAAATGTGGCCAGATGTCAAGGCTGAAGGTGGAACAAGGTAAAGGATGCACTGTACTTTTATTTGGGGAGAAATTTTTGAGTGATTTTTGCTCTTTACAGTATTGGCCACGTCTTGAATTTGTGTATGAGTGCAAGAATTTAAAAATACTTGTGTGTGTATGAGAAGGTCACCTCTGACACAGAGTTCTGTGATTTGGAATTGCCAGGTGCAAATGTCTTTTAGTCAGTAAGTAGTAATACATGAACGTGAACACCATGAACATAAAAAGCTTCTCCTGAGCATTTCCAATGCTGTGCAGACTTAAAAATCAGACAGACAACCATATTCTCCATGGATATTGTATACCTTGCTCATTCTCAAAAGCTATCACCATGATACAATGGCTATTCATTTACCTAGGTATCCTTTGCATTTACCTGGGCTTATCGTATCTGTTGAGTGGAGGTTGCCTCAAGAATGTTGTTTATCTAAGTCGGTAAAAGAGATTAGCATTGCCAGATGGACTTCCAACACCAAGAAGAAGGTAATTTCAGAGAATGTGTCAACAGGAACGTAGGAATCACACATATACCTCTATAGGTTTTAACATTCCGGGAGTGAACATTTTCGTGTCTTTCTTTATTCTTGCTGTTTGTTGCTTTCTTCTGAATATCCTTCTAAAAATAAATGATGTTCTCACTTTGAAGGATGAAAGGAGGCAAACAAAAAATGAAAAGTCAAAAGTGCCCAGTAAGATACTAGTAAGCATTGGGACAATTCAGGCAAAAGAGGGAGAGATTAATAAATAGCTTGCCTGCTGAAAAAGTGTGTGTTTGCGTGTTTACAAAGAATTAGCTAAGTATAACTCCATTTGATTCTAGGAAGGAGGCTGTGTCCCATGCTATAAATGAAATTAATGGAGCTTACCAAGCCAACCTAGGTAACTAACTCCTTTAAAAGAATTCCAGGCCTAGAGGCTGGCCTAATCCTGAGTATATCAGCAGGATACATGAACTTTAAGATTTTAGTGCCACCTATAACAATTTATCTTCAGACCTGCAGAGGAAGGCAAAAAAAGAGCAGTAGAGGACAAATCATGCATCAGGAAGAATAAAATAAAATCTTTCACAACTCCAGTGGAAGCCCTGAGGCATGGAATTATTATAATGCAAATTGACAGTGATCTAATCTATTTTCTCACACGCTTGGGGATACTGACACACCAGATGCCCAGGGACTCATAATATAAGCTTAATTTTTTCTCTTCAGGCATTTTCCTATTCTATTGTGTTGTACAATTATGCCCATAAACTTCTCAGGCTTCTTGCTACCAGACTGCAAGCTACTCCTGCCAGTGCTCAGGAGAGTATTCAAACGCTTCCTTCATCATACACCTGGAAGCCTTTAGATTTCCAGCTCAGATGTATTCAGGATTGCTCACTGTACTGCCATTCGATCATGTGATTAAGTCAATATCCCTCTCTGACATTTACTTCTCAAATATATTTATAAAGTGTTATCACAGCCCTATTCAGTCTTTGCTGAGCTATACTAAACAAGAAAAAAACCTTTTAATTCTCCTATGAAGATATTACTTTTGTTCCCCTAATCATTCTAGAAATGCCTCTGTGCACTTGTTCAATTTAAGTAACGTTTTCTATCACTTGACGTTAAAATTCTGCTGCATTTAAATGGAAGTAAACAATATACTTATGAACTTCTTGCTGAACTCCTTTTTTGCAAACTCAGTAAAAACAAGAAAATCACTGGCCAATATCCTACTAGGAAAAAAACCCCCAAAAAACAACACGTTCCTGCCAGCCCCAAACAACATCAAACTGGTACTGCAACAGGAGTTCAGAGCTCTGAATCTCCAGCTAGCAGCAGATGCTTCTCTACCACAAGAAGAATCTGAGATGCCCTTCATCAGCTGCACCCTGCTCCACATGGAGCTGAGGGCTGCTGACAGACCTGAGCTTTGAGTGCTGTCCTGTTTCATTAATAAGTGGCTGAGCCTGAAAGCAGCTCACCAGCTGAACATGTAGGAGAAATATCTGCCAGAGGTCAGTCTGTTTTTCATACCCACATGCCTCTCTGATTTGAAAGTCATTGCATCACTCTAGGATGTCTTTATGCACTGCAAGTGGATCAACCAGTCCTGCTCCAAGACGAGGACAGGAGAGCCTTTTCTGGGAGATGGCGGGTGAGTTCAGTTTGACTCCTGCACGTGGCAAACTGGTGAGAAGGTATAATAATGAACAAAGTTAATAGATATGTTTCTACTATTTAAGATACTAAGGAACAGAAATTTATTAGGAGTGTGTAAAGAGAGATCATGGACCGAATTTGTTCATTTTTTTGTCAATCAGGGAATATGTGGATAAGGACAGTCTAGATACAGGGGAAGTCTCCCCTGCAAGATGTTTTACTACCTGTTTTCCCTCAAGACTTGACTTCAAGCCCTTCAGAGTCCATACTGCACTAACCAAATAACTTGCTTGCAGAGGAAGCCTGGGTATGAAAAAGAAGAGTTCACTCCATCACTTCAGCTTTTTGACCCTGCAGACAGTATGGACACAGACTGTGACGAATTTCAGTACTTTCAGCACCACCAGAGCAGTTCCCTGTGGCAGCAGAACCCTGTTTGGCCAGGCACACCTATTACACCTTCCTCGTCGCTGAAACAGCTTTCTCATCACTTCCTTCACTAATCTTTTACCATTTCACAGAGCAGTGGTGCAAGGCCACAGAGGGGATGCTTGGCTCTGGCATCCCTTTGCAGAGACCTTGCTCTTTTCTTTTGGCTGCACCACTGGGTAGATACCTCAGTTATGTGAGACAGGTAAATAACTTCTATAATGTTAAATTAATGATCACAACTCCTGCTGCCACCTGCTACAGGAACATCATGCAGAGACCTTTCAAGTTTAACACATTAATGTAGCTGACAAAGGCTCGCGTTGCTGGCTGGCAGTGTGGTTCAGTTCTGACTCTGTGCCACACCACCCTGCCTTACCCTAGGGATTCATCCAGGGGTGACCACTGAGCGCCTTGTTCCACCTGATTGCCTGTGGAGACTGAAGCTGCAGGTGACGATTCTGTGACTTCCAGCTTTTGCACCAGAGCAGGAACAGTCCTTCAACCTGTCTCATCAAGTTTTTCAGTGTCCTGCTCCGTATGCTAATGAGAATTTTACTTGTCTGCCTTAGCTTCTCCCCCTGCAAGTCCTGCTGGAGTAATTTTCCTGATGAAGCACAGATTACTTGTTTCCTGAAAGTGTAACACACCACAAGATGTCTGGGTGCAGTTTGTCTGCACTCCAGAAATTTCCCAGCTCCGTGGATGGGCCATCAATAGTTCAGGGGACTGGCATGTCTGCCACCCCAGAAGGCTACTAAGGGGAGGCTTGGACACATTTTCCAATAAGCTATAAACTGGAGGTTCCTCAACTGCTCAGGCAAATGTAGGAGATGATTGAAAATGAATATGGGATGATCAGAGCAATCTTTGACACTTCAGCCTCCACCCACTTCACATTCCCCAGGATGTCTGACCTCCAGGGAAACACTCTGTCAACAGTACTTCACAATACAGATCTCTTCATGGGTAGAGAATTTAGCAAACATCTCTTCTGCAACAGATCCAGCTGGGTATCTGCACATAGGAAAGGATCAGAGCCACGCCAAGGGTTATCACACTGTTGGACTGGCAAGGTCAACAGGACGGAGGGCAGGAGCAAGCAAGGACAGCGTTGTGGTACCTGGGCCTCCCAGGCCATCACTGACAGTTTGCTTACAGCTCTTCATCTTCTCCCTGTTCAAAGCAGGCCGATGGAGAAGCACTGGCTGTCACACATGGCTCAACTCTGCCAGTATCTCCTGACATTGCTCTATGGAGTCTTCAGGGAGCAAGAGATCTACCTCCATCTCCACTGGGAAATGTGTTATGGAATATAATGCTGCTATGTGCACACACTCCCTATTGCTTTACGTCCTCCGCACAACAGATGTAATCACACTTTGGGCCCTGCCTTCATTATTCCCCAATTAAAGCATTTATTGTATTTTTTTTCTTTTCCAGTCTCTGAAGGTAAAGGACATGGTGGGGACAGAGATTTTGGGAATCATCTGCTCCCTCCTGTGCTACACAGAGTCCCAGGAGGACAGACCTACTTGGTCTGGAGGGGAGCAGGTGTGAGAGGGACGGGACACACACATACACACACACACACACACACAAATATACACACATGTTATGTACTTACAACTATTTTTAACCATGTTTACATATCGATTTTTATAGGTGTTATATATGTGAATATATATGTTTAGGCAGGTAGGTGTAAATATATACATGCACATGCACTTAAATGCCATCGTGTCCTTCCTTACACATGACCACAGAGCTGTTCTGTCTCTGCGTTAGGTGCGGGCTCCGTCCGTGTGCACGCACGTGCAAGGAGCTGCCGCGGTGTCACTTCCCGGCCGTGTGGGCGCCGACACGCGAGCACACACACACGTACGTGTGCAACACCTGCCCACGTACCAGCGGCTCTGTCCCGCCGCCCCTCCCCGCCGTCACCGCCCCCG
>VZTF01002098.1:1947635-2010951 GCA_013397755.1 Cnemophilus loriae
CCCCCGCGTCCCGGACCGGCGGAGAGGGGCTTCGCCGCCCGCCCGCCAACAGCAAATCCACCGAGCCGGGCTTTAAATTGATAATAACCACACTAGAGCCCCACCGGTGGTCAGAGGCGGGAGGGATCGCAGAGCCGCGCACAACATGGCCACTCTGCTGCGGAAAATCGGGCTGATCCGGCTGCACAGCCGGGACACGGAGGACCCCAAGCACCACCACCACCACCGCAGCAGCAGCCAGCAGGGCTCCTCACTCCGCGGCAGGGGCAACCAGAAGAACAGCAGCAACAAACCGCAGCCNGGCGGCTGATGAAGGAGCTGCAGGACATCGCGCGGCTCAGCGACCGCTTCATCTCGGTGGAGCTGGTGGACGAGAGCCTCTTCGACTGGAACGTGAAGCTGCACCAGGTGGACAAGGACTCGGTGCTGTGGCAGGACATGAAGGAGACCAACACGGAGTACATCCTGCTCAACCTCACCTTCCCCGACAACTTCCCCTTCTCGCCGCCCTTCATGAGGGTGCTTAGCCCCCGCCTGGAGAACGGCTACGTCCTGGACGGCGGGGCCATCTGCATGGAGCTGCTCACCCCCCGCGGCTGGTCCAGCGCCTACACCGTGGAGGCCGTCATGAGGCAGTTCGCCGCCAGCCTGGTCAAGGGGCAGGTAGGGCTCCCTGCTCGGGGAGGAGCACACGCATCCATCGCTCGGGGTGCGGATCTGAGCGGTGTTCGGGTGGGAACCCCAAAGGCGGCCAGCCCGCGGCTGACCGCGGCCAGGCCCGGTCTCCCCGAGGACCTGGTGTCACCGGTGGGGCGAAGGCAGGGACACGCGTGTTTGGCTCCGAGGTCCTTTCTCGGGCAGGTGCGGCAGAGGTGCGAGGCAGCTTGGAGGGACGAGGAGCGCATGCATCTATCGTGTCCTCCCTCCCGGCTTTTGTCCCTATGCTTGGCTCTGCCGCCTGTGGCACACCAAGTTATCGTGCCTGTTACCCCGACGGGCACCTCCTTCGCCCCACAGCAAAAGGGGCTTCTCTGGGCTCCAGAGGGGTTTGGGATTGGAGCCTGCCGCCTCCTGCTCTTCACCAAGCAGTCGGCCATACTCGCTGGTCTCTTGCGTGCAGTGCTGCCGCTGGCGGAGGGCGCGACGCTGGAGCTGCTGCCCCCAGGTCTTTGTCTGTGCTGTCCCCCGTAGCATCCCTCCGGGGACAAGGGCAGACCCCGGCTTTGGGGCTTGGCACACCGCGCTGAGGTGTGTCGCGGGGTCACAGCGGGAGTCGCTGCCCGAGCTGCTGACAAACTTGTGCAGGTTTCAAATCGTCCGGCCCGAAAGGAACAAGTAATTTGGGCTAGGTACTGCAGCTACAGCAGCCAGACGGTTCCTGCCAGCTCCTCCTCTTCAAAAGAGGTGATCGGTTCTCCCGGCAGAGGATCTCGTCTGAGCTAAATTGGTGCGTTTTGTGCTGCCCTTTTTTTCCCTTTTTCTCCTGCAGAATATCCGTAGAAGAGAAGTATTTCATAAGAAATTTTTAATAAATGGGCAAGTGTTGCTGGTAGGCAGTACCTCTTTATGCCTTATATTATGTTTTGTGTTATAGTGGGCAATGCACCCATGGCTGTGACGGGTGGTTTTCCTGTTCGTGAATGCCCTTGAACTCGGGGGACACGCACAGCCCCGTGTCTGTCTGTAAATGATACTAAGTAACTTAAATTTGTATCTTTCCAAGGAGGTGGGGAAAGAGTAAATAATAACATACTTTTTATTTGCTTAAAAATGAGGTTACTCCTGTTGCTTCTATGGAACTGCCTGCCTGAGCAGAAGTAAAGGCTTGTTTCTTCTTAAGAATGAAATTAGTTTCGATTTTTCAAAAGGCTCTTTTGTAAGTGGCTTTTTCTCCTTTTAACCTATTTGATTTGGGCCTACTGCTCCTTTTTTAATCAGATAGTATTTTTCTCTGCACTTCATTTCAAGAGGTCAAGTTTCCTAAGTCACCTTGGGATATTAAAAAACATCTACCAGGAAAAAAAAAATTAATTAACATGGAGCCTGAGGTATGTTGAAGTTTTGTATCTGCTCTTACTGCGTCTCACTCTTTGTTAACCTGTCTCTTTTTAGAGAGGTCCTAGTTCTTGTTATTTGTTTTAAGAATTGAGAAGGACAGTGCTAAATTCTCTCATTTTGTAACAATTCAGCCTCTTTCTGCAGTGTTGAATGTTAAAGGGGTTAAATGAATATTTACTGAGATCATAAAATGGCTCAGTGAAGAGAAGCACTGAATTGTTTTATTAGTAATAAATTCTCAGCTATATAATCTGACAATTTTCTTCCCTAAACAGCTTAAGAGATTTCCAGAAAGTAGTAGCAATTTTTGATTACCAGAGGATGCTTATGTGTGCATCATTAATAAATGCATTTAAAAAGAAAGAGTTTCAATAACGTTCTTCCAGAAGTTTGCAAAGACAGTTATAACAAAAAGAGAACTGGGATTAAAAAAAAAAAAAGGCAGAAATAAACTGCTGACAGTAGCTTAGTAGTTAAATAGATATCACATGGCACATGTCAACCTCTCAGAATGTTCATTGCAAGTGGAGAGGTTATTAGGCAGTATGGTCAATACGTTTGTTTTCTGGGTTAGAGAGATGTTGCCTGTGATGGGTTTGCTGGCCTGTCACCGTAGCTGGGCTCTGTGTCATGGGAGCCACGTTTCTGTAATTGCACTCCCCTCATTATGTAATCCCCACTCCATTGCATAATAGGGCTCAAAATACGACTGGCGCTCCCCTATCCCTGTTTCATTTTACAGGTGATCTACTTTTGATCATTTAGTTTTTAAAAATAAAAACGGAGCCAACGGAGTGTCGAGGGCTGAGGTGCTGCATTCCCCAGCGCTGCGTGGCCGGGTTTGAGTGACTCCTGCCATGCCGTGGGCAGTCTTGGTGCCTGCAAGGAGCCGTCCTGAGCAAATAACCATGGCTGTCACCAGGTTAATTGTGTAATTTCTGTAGGCAGCCTGCAACTGGCAATAGCATGAAATATTCAAGATGCTGTTCAGCAGCAAGGCTGGAAGGGTAAGGGCCATTCTCCATCGCCTCAGAATGAACCTGCCTGAGCAAATGGCAGCAGCCATCAGTCTGAGGGGAAGATGGGGCACTGCCGCTGCCAGTGAGTCAAAGGGACCTTCCAGAGAAATGTCACTGGTTCCCAGCGCCATGATTTAGCATGAAATCACTGTGAATACTCCAGCCGGTGACGCATCCAAGAGTGCGCCTGGCTGGCATGGATGCCAGCGTGGGTGGGCAGGGCTGAACGTTCCAATGGCAGACCTTCCTCCTTGGGGCAGTTCAAGGGATAGAACCAAGGTGGCTTGTTTCCTGAGACGTTTCTTGTCAGTCCCATTTTGCTGAGCCAACAGTGACACGGTCATTCTCTGCTGGTTCTTCAAAGAGAAACAACATTTCTTGGTCTGCTGGTAGAGCTAATACTAACTGTGAGCGTGTGTGACCTTCTGTTTTTTGACAAAGTGATCCAAAAGCAGATAAAATTAGCATTGAAAATACCTTTCCCGACAGTTAACATTCTTGACAAATTCAGATTTTTTTTCGTGGATTTCACAGACCTTTTGGCAGAGTAGAAGAGAAATTGAAATAAGTCATTCTGACATCTCATGGGATGTCACTCAGGAGCTGTGTCTGTACAGAGACTTAAATGTGCAACAGAGAAATTAAGAGTTAGCACTTTTCTGTTACTTTTCGGCATTGCCCTTGTAAGTGAGGAAACCTGTGTGCAAGTTCCCAAACCTGAGCATGTCTCCCGGGGCTTGGATTTTAAAGCAGCATGGCTGTTTCTCTAGATTTCACCAAGCAGGAACCATACGCTTCGGATGACCTTGCTGAGAGATGCCCTACCTTATGGGTTGCACATAATTCCTATCTTCCTAGCTTCCTATCATGAATCTAGCATTGTATTTTTAGATTTTTTTGTCTGTAAATAAAAATGGTTAAAATGGAAGAGAGATGATTTTTGTTTGAATATAACAATTCAGCAGTCCCAAATTTAACTTTTTTTCCCCCCAGTTTTCAAGGAAAAAATGTTAATTAACAAACAAGTTGGGGTTTGTTTGGTTGGTTGCTTCAGCTATTCAGCTGAGAAAATCAATTATTCACACAGCTCTAGTCAGTATCTTGAGGGGAATTCTCAGTACATCAAAGGCCGAAGACTGTTTATCTGTCTGGGATCCAGAATCCTATTTTAAAAAACTTGGTATTGTCCTTAACTCAACTGTAGTCTTGCTTTTAAAGGGATGACTTTGTACTTGCTTCCTGCACAGTCAGCTGCTCGCTGGCTCCTGTCATCACAGGCAAGAGCTTGGCCCTGCTGAACCGGCGAAACAGTCGCTGTGAGCTGCTGCGGAGCTGGGGTGCCAGCCAAGGAGGTGGGGTGATGCTAATGAAATAATTTAAATACCAGTTGTTTATTGTCCTGGAGGCAACTGTTCGACATATCTGTCTAGGCAGAGCTTCCCGTGTCTGTCTCTCTGTGTCTATCCAGGCCGTGGAAGTGGCCCTTGGAGTGTTACTCCTTCTTAGCCCTTTAAAATGATTTATTGATAATTTCAGGGAGAGGTCTAAAAATTAGTCAGTTGCTCTCCACATCCAGATAATGGTGTCATTGTCACAATAATATGAATAATTGAAGGAAGGAATGAAGGGGGAATGGTACCCGTTGTAGGAGAGGGATGTCACGGCAGGAGGTTCATCCATGGCTCTCCTTGAGTGACAACGCACACGGATGAGACCAGTGCCCATGTTTCAGGGAGGAGTCATCTCTCTCGTTTGAAAACATGGTAGATGATGTGGTCCCAGAGGAAAAGGAGTGGAGTTTGTCCAAAAGTAAGAGAGTGTTTTGTGTCTTCTAATAGATGTGTTCTTTCCCACTGGACAGAATGATTTGCTGCTGGTTTGGTGGACGTTTAAAAGAGGACAAAGCTATATATACCAGTGTCCAAATAATGCGTCAGGATTTTTTTTCTTTTTTTGAGGGCAACAAACAGAGCTGCACCTGATGCTTTAGACATAAGCTTGAGGCAGTACTGATCAGTAGATACCTTGTCCTCTTTCTTACAAGTCCCTGGTTCTCTCCATGGAGGCTGGGGACAGGACTGCCAGACAAAGGCAGCTGTCAGGTAACTGTCAGCTCTGCAGATTGTCATGGAAAAAGGTCTTTGTTTTGAGGGAAATACTCCTTTATTCTTCCAGTGAATAGGAGGAGAATAAAAATTTTTCCAGGATCCTTGCAGGGAATAGAAGAAATTTTGCCAGGACATGTTATAATAGGAACAGGGTACCCCTAATTCTGAGTATTCTTGCTGTTGTGGGCTTCTATATAATGATTTAAATAAAAATCAGAAGACAGTTCGTAGTTAAGTTTTAATTTTGTATTGGAAAAGTTCCTGAATTCAAATAACAGTTGTTGGTGTCTAGTACTTTGATCCCTCACATTGTAACATTAGAAATACCTCAGTGGAACCCTGTTCATTTGCTTCACATGCTGTGTGCCTTGTATGACTACTGAACGGATTTATCTTTCCATTTTAAAGATTCGAATATCCCAGCTGAGTTTTACCAGATTGAAACAACAGAAATGGGCTTGTTTTATGACAAACAGCTACAGAAGGTAGCTGTTAATCATAGTCTAAATTACTCCCTCTTCATCCTTTCAAACAAAAGTGTGAGTGAGCAGATAGCAGATGGGACTTACACTGTGTCCAGGAGGTCAGCAGACTCCAGGTCATTCAAATATGTGTAGCAGAAATTAATTGCAAGTCCATGGGTTTTCATACTCCAGATGCTGGGTTTGAGGAGTGTAGCCATGAATAAATCAGCTAATCTCAAAGGCTGCAGAAATGTACAGAGAGCACAGTGGTCTCTGAATTATTTGGAGCCATTGTGTCCTATTAGGGCCTTAAAAAATAGAACAGTTTTGCTTTTTGCATTTGATTAGTTGCCTGAGCAAGTGATGATGGTTATCCTCAAGGGAGGAAATGCTGCTTTAGGTCCATGGGTGAAAAACACATCAACTCATATACCAAGATGACAGAGGAGACAAAGACTGTGTTAGGGGACTAGTTTGCCATGAAAACGTATAAGTGCTGGGCCAAAGAGGTAACAGAACATTGCTTATCTACAGAGGAAAATCAGATCTATTGGTCTTCTAAGATGTCTCTTTCATTTCATTTGAGAAACCTAGGATTGGAAGCTGAAGTTTAAGTGGGAGCATGTGTATTGAGATGCTGGGCCGGATGAATGGGCTGGAAAAAATAATTGTTCATATGTAGTCTGATATATTGCTGTTCTGACCATCTACTTTCATCATGCAAATATATTCTACTGAGAGGAAGGAAGACACAGGGATTCCAACTCGTTGAAATAGGAGGTTGGTTTAATTCTTTTAAAAAGCAGAGGGAACATAATCTCCATTTTTCTCATTCAAAGCATAAAAATGAAATTTTTAAAATACTTTCAACTATCCCCCTTACTGATAAAATAGTCATCAAATAAACGAAATCCCTAAATTGAACCAAATTACTAATTTTAAAACGCTTTTATGGAGGGAGAACTAATTCTTCTTGGCAATACTTAGCTGATCTCCTAAATAAGAATTTGAGAGAATTGTGGCTTTCGATTTTGTGAGAAAATTGAATTTGCTGAAAAGAGCAAGATTCTTCTTCCCTGAATTATATAAGAAGTGCCCATTTTCTTCAATGTTAGTGTTCAGGCAGAGAGAACCATGAAGCATTGGGGTGCTTTGTCAGTTACTTTATGGAAAATTGTGTTTTTTCAAATGCAGAAAGCCTAGTCACGAAGGCTGATGTCCTGAAGGAGTAACCTAAATAACCCACTTTCTATTGTGAGGAAGATTTACTCTTCCTTTTACAGGCTAGCCTTGAAAATATGCAGCTTTCCTAGCATCCACAAAATGCCCAGGAATTTCCATGCATGACCGAATACTTCCAGATTGAAGATTTGTAACTTCACACTAATTCAGCTCCTCGTATCCAGGGAGTCTGATTGCCAGGCATGATCCGAGGCATGTCCCCCTGTGGGCGTCTGCTCTCACAAAGTGGGACAGTGGTTAAGTAATATAATATTTGCTGCCTTTCTTTTCCCATCTAAGCTCCTTTGGGCTGGCAAGAGTCAGTGAAGGGCTCTTCTTTTCCTTGACGTATTCAGTCCTTCTTATGCAGTTTCCAGTTTTCTCCTGTAAGTGCCAGAAAAGGTAATGCTGACATTCAGTGCAGAGGGAGATGGGTGGTGGCAGGATTGCTGGGTGCAGTTCCTCTGCAGTTAAACAGGGAGAACCTCAGATGCTGTGGTAGTTATGCTGGCTGAATGGCTCAAAATGTGTCTTAATTGTAAGGTGCACAGATCCAGTTGTCGCACTTGCAAATGGAATAGCAGGTTTCTCTTGGATATCATTGTATTTTTTGAAAGTGCGGGGTCTGGTCTGAGTTGTACTCCACAGGTCATTTCTGGAGGCTGCTGAGCATTACATGGTGTTGGCCTTTAACTCCATTTGGGAACAGCAGTAACTGAGTAGATCCTGGAAGTCTCAGGACAAGGTTTACAGGAAGGGCGTGATACTGTTACCTAACCTGGCTCACAGTGAAATGAGCACTGCACTGGGAATTGAAAGAGCCTGAGCTAGGGAGAAGTGTAGGTGTGTTTTGATGAAAGTGAATTTGTCATCCCTACTGGTGTGCATGGAACAGGTAATTGGGCACCGCACTTCAGATGTTCAGGTGATTCCTCTTCTGAAACAGGATCAAGGTGTCAGTCTGATTCACCCCATTCCCATTAAAAGTCACGCTGAGGAAGGATACATCAGATGTGCCTGTCCTCAGCCACGTGTGGCAGATGCGTGCCTGCCTCGTGCACGTGCAGAGTCTGTCCTTGGAAAATGTCTTTTTATCTACTTCACCATTTTGTGCGTTTTCTTTGTTAAAATTGATGATCTTCATTGATTTAATCCTTTGCTGCACAGGCTCTCCAAAACCCGTGGAACTTCTGCATTGACTCCTTGATAGTGTTACAAGTCAGTTATAATCCCAAACCTGCATTCAAAGACGAGTGAAAATAAACCCAAGGAAGGAAGATATAAGCCTGTGTTATGAAATGGCCCGGAGCTCAGATGCTTGTCATAGTCAGGCTTTATGAGCTGTGGAATGACTATGTATTTCTCCTGTTTCTAGGCTTGTGTTACAAATGGTAACAAGCCTCCAGCTGCAGTAAGAAGGGCTCATTTCCGTAATACATGCCCATGAAAAAACCAAAGCATTGTGAAACAGAAAATAATTGATGTTACTAGTTTTTCAAATTTTCTATTAATTTCTATAAATATTAAATTTTCTGTAAATTTGACAATATTATTTCCATTAAAATGTACCTGGCATTGAAGCATTCTATAATTATTTGTGGGAGGAGGTTGTTTCACAGTTTGAGCACTTAGCCTGAGAAGAGGTGATCCGAGTTTAACTTCCAGGTTTTGCCACTGACTTCAGGGGCAGTCATTGGCAAGCCGTATAACTTCACAACATTCCTCTTTCCCACACGTAAAGTACAGACAACTGTCTTCCCAAAGGTCATTTGAGGTTATGTGCTTAAAGCACTCAGAAGTGAGGGCTCTCTGAATAGGTGTCCATGTGCATCAGTATGAAACATACTGCAGTCAAGAGATTGGCACATTCATATAAATAGCAGGAGAAAAGCATATCCACTTGTGAGTCTGATCTTACTAAATTTGGGGTTAACTTGATTAGATGTTCCCAGAGGCAGCCTGCTTTTTACTACTGTTTTGTTCTTTTTTTTTGTTTTAGCATTGTAAAATGTAGGGAAATGTGAAGATAGGCATTGGTGTGGTGCCTTTGTCTGTACAGCCTGTCACAAAGGATGGTTGGCTTTGCTTTGGTTGGGTTCACACCCATGATTGTGTTTGACTTGGGTAGCTTCAGGTTCCTGATGTGGAGGACCTGTGGGCTAATGCAAAGAGTTGCTGTCACGTTCCCAGCCTTCTCACCTGGACTGGCCCTCAGGAACTCTTCTAGTGCCCGATTCCACAGAGAGGTAGTCCGGGGAGCTCAGCAAAAGACTGAGAATACATTGCAGAGAAAACATCCCTCTGTCACCTAGACTAGCAGGTGCCCTTCTGGTGGCAGGGAACAGGGACTGTCTCTTTTGACAGAAGCCCAACCGTGTTGTCATACCTTCAGCCCTGGAGATGCTTGAGGCACCAGTAATGTATCCAGCCACCCAAATCCTCTTATTCTTTTGCCAGCACAGAGTTTGTCCCACCCATAAAATGCAGGGAGGGAAATAATGCTGCCAGCTCAGTGCTGACTTAGGGCAAGGTGAGGAAGAGCAGCACAGTGCTGTGTAGCTGTCAGACAGAGATTGGGGCTGTAAGCCTTTGTATCGATTAAGAGCTACTGGCATCAGGCTGCACACAGACAAATAAGCGTAAATAATTACTCAGCTGGAACTCAGATTTCTTTCTCCTGGACAAAGAACAGTTATACTCCCAGAAGGCACAATTTATAGGATGCTTTAAAGCCAGAACTTGCTAAGTTTTCACTTCTTTTATGGATTATTCTTAAAAAGGAGACCAAAAAAGGCATGGAAGTACTGCTTTGGAAATTATACATTTGCAGGAAAACCTCTCAGTTTTAATTCACTTATGCTGCAACATTATGAATATTCATCTGTATCACTTTCTATACCACTTTATTTTAGCTATAGCTAATAATCATATACAGTGCAATATAAATTGTGTGCAGTTTTAGAGACATGATTAACTGTGCCTCATCAGTACATGAAGGAAAAAAATTATAAACCATGTAACTGGGGGGAGAGACTGTGTATATTGCGCTCTAACAGCGATGTTGTGACACATTGCAATCACTGCACTGAGAGCATGACAGTACTCACTTTAGCATCACTCTGCTTTTGAATGCCTCTCTAAAGCCAGTGGAAATATTTTCCTCTGAAAGCTTGCTTAAATATTCTAGGGTAAGTCTGGTTCAGGCTTAAGCACTGAGTGCCTCTGTTCCTTATCGGAAAATGTTTGAGTATGTTTGCATAGAACAGTTGGAGCCCAAAGCCATTAGTCACTGGCACATTATGGAACATGTTACATACCAGAAACTCATAGCATGCTTCAGTATTTAGGAAATCCATAGATTTTGTGTCATCCACGGAGAAGCTTGGGACGACAGACTTGGAAAATGGGCATATCCTTGTGGATCATCTTCCTGCCATGGAGGGATTGCCACAGATGCTGTGCCTGGCATAGTGACTTCCTGTAGTATTTTGTGTGCTTCTCTCTTTGCTTGTTTTTCATCTCTTGACCTTTACCTAGGGGTGGGTCAGCAGAGCCTGCTATGGAGATCTGTTAAGAGATGGAGGCAGAAAGGGAAACTGTAGCCATCCACGTATCCTTATGCTGCCTTACATGATGGGTCAAGCCAAGTTTAGCCCCATGTGCAGAAGGCTTGTGTGATTTGCCCTTGGGAGACCAACCTGGAGTTATTTGCATTGGCAGGACTAATGAAGGTACACAGGGCTGAGGAGATTGAGTTAAGAGCTGTGCTAACAATATGAAGGTTTGCCTGCTTCTGAGTCTCTTAGCTGCGTGCTACTGGAAATGTACACAGCTTTTTGTTAGATGGTCCAGGCAAAAAGGTCTGGACGTGACTGAAGGTTTGCTGTGACACCTCAGAGATCCATAGCACAGGGACTTACGTTGTTTCCACAAAATGTGTACATGTGGCTGTGTACAATAAATCTCTGAAAATTTGGGATTATATCCCTAATAAAGCAGGGAGTGCCATCAGGATTGGACTGAGTACAACCTTGAAGGGTTCAGGACCTGGCTGTGCAGTGCCACAGCTGACCTGTGTTGGCAGTTCAGCTCCAAGTGTCTAAGCTGGACTTGGAGACCACCACAGGTCCCTTCTTTTCACCCTACTTTTGGTGGTTGTATGATCCTGTGGAAGGCTGACCTCTGTTAGATAGTCCTGTCCTTCTAGGGAGTGCCAACAGGACACACATGGAAGCACACCTGGTGCTGTGCTAAAATTGTTGGGTTTGGATCTGGGAGCTACTATCATTTATTTGACAAGAAAGGGAACTCCGTTTGTCCAGAGAAATCCTCTTGGAGCCGTCCTGACTCTGGAAAGACCAGAAGAAATGTCAAGACTGCTTTTCATTACACCCTAGGCCAGATGTGGATAGATACATGGTCATAGGGGGCTCAAGAGTTTCGGGCTTCGTATTTGGTTTCTGTACAGGACTTAACTCTGTCTTTGGACTACTTCATGACCTGGTGATATTGGGGAAGAATCGGCATGGCACACTGCTGATAGTGGTACTGACGGATTTTAAAGAGCTAATAGTTGTTGAGTTGAATATTTTTGAGGATGTGCTTCAGTGTCACAGAGCATTATGAAGGGGAGATGTGTTCACAGAGACTGCTGTGGCATCGCTTGGAAGTAGAAAAACTCCCAGATTTGCTCACAGGGGTCCATAGATGTGAATATGTCATGGTTTAACCTCAGCTGCCAACCAAATACTACACAGTCACTCCCTCACCTCATCCCCTGGCTGGCTGGGGAGGAGAATCAGAAAAAAAAAGTAAAAACTTGTGGGTTGAGAGAAGGAGTTTGATAATTGAAACTAAGTAAAATGTAATACTAATAATTATAATAATAACAAAAAACCCAATTGTAATTAAAAAGGGAGAGGGAGACAAAAAACCACGAGAAAATCAAGTGATGCACAATACCATTGCTCACCACCCACTGACAAATGCCCAGCCCTGTCCTCAAGCAGTGATTGGCCCCTCTGAGCCAAGTCTCCCCATTTAATATACTGGGCACGGTGCTCTATGATGTGGAACATCACTTTGGCCAGTTCAGCTTGCTGTCCTGGCCATATTCCTTCTTGGCTTCTTGTGCAACCGCTCAGTGGTAGAGCACAAGGCACTGTGAAAAATCCTTGACTTAGTGTGAGCATTGCTCAGCGTCAGCTAAAACATCAGGGTGTTATTCTCGTGCTAAATCCAAACTACTGCTTCTACTAGAAAGAAAATAAACTCTATTGCAACTGAAACCAGGACAGGGAGACAAATCATGCGTGAGATTCACCTTGGGTCTTTTGCTGAACATGACAGGAGGGAGTGGTTGGTCCCTCGGTACGGCCGGGATCCTGAGAAGGCTGCCCGCAGCAGATCGTGTTCCAGGAGGTCTTTCTGCCCGCCATTATCAGGGTTATAGACTGGATGCTTATCAGCTGTTTGTGCAAGCTCATTAGTTTGGGCAAAGCCTGGATGAGTGGCATGCGATTGCTCGCTGTGCCACGCAGGCTGGGCGCAGCAGGAGCACGAGCGAGGGAGGAGGCTGAGCGCAGCACACGTCCCCCTGCGCTTCAGCACGGCTGCATGAACCATTTGGGTGCTGTGGCATTGCTTTCACCTTTCGTATGTTTCTAGCTTGTTAAAATTATATCTTGATAAGTACATGAAGTCACAGCAGATGGCAAAATCTGAAACGTTCTCTCCAACTCTTTAATTAGGTTTTCACTTATCCCTTTATGAAAGGCACTCTGCGAGTGTCTGAAAATATTGCAAGTATTTCAATAAGCTCCTGGTGCGACTTCTCAGAGCTGAAGTCGACATTGATATCTTTATGAAAGGCTTTCTTGGGTTTTCTCTGTTGTTTTTAACCTCTTGTGGAATGTTTTGATCTTGTTCAGATACCAGTTTGATATCTTTCCTTGATGTGGTGCTGGACACATCAGGACGCCATGCAAATGATCTGTATTCCTTACCCCGGCAGTAGTGACACGTGGGGTTGAGGGATTGGTCAAAATGCAGTTGTGCTCAACAGAGCCGTGGACAGCACATATTTACATATTGTATTTACCATCGCTATCATGTTTACAGAATGCAGCAGCTCACAGGCTCCTGTCCAGAGTTAAAATGACTGCATGTTTAAGTAGCAGGCAGAAAATAAACCGTAGTATTTTATTTTAGAAAATAAACTACAGGGCTGGTAGTGGTGCCTGGTAAAACGTTTGACACTTTCTTCTATAATTGCGTCCAAAATGACATTTTTTACTTAAACTTGGGAAGAGTTTTCTAGGAATGGCAAAAAGCTAAAAATCAATAAGACAGTAGATACCACCCAAGTGTAGGCTTGAAAGCATCTGAACTCTGTCAGCTGAAATTCCAGCCTTCTTTCTTTTCATCCCAGGTTTACTTGAGGCACCAAATAGGGAAACTTTCTGTCCAGGAGGTTAAATTTTATCCAAATTATAAACAGCTGACAGGATATTGGTTAATAAGAGACAGTGCTGACCATGCCACCCATAGTTTCTGTATAAGCATAGAAATACGTGGACTACAGTAGGGTAGAATTAGTTGGTCTTTGATGGTGCAGTTCACATACGACCTGCATGTGGTACCAGAGTGGAAGTGAATTTAATGATCCATTGCATTAATAACAAAAAGGTTTCAGTATAAACTCGTGAAATGATGCTCCTTTGATCTGATGTGGCTCCAGTAACTTTTTACATGATGTGATGATATGTACCACATCGTTACGACACCAGAGAATTCTTACTTTCCTGCTTTGAAAGCTGTACATAGTCGACACCAAACATGAGCTGTTCACAATGCAGAGATCCTATTTCTAGGTACAGCTTAGTATTAACACTTTGCTAAAGCTAGGGAAGATGTGAATCATACTGCCCTAGGTGCTATGCATATAACTCAGAAAGGTATCAAAGCCTTAAATTATAAAAAATAATGTGCAAAACACAGGAGATGGCAAATGGATCTAATCCAGAAATTAAGAAGCAGAGTAAGTTTATATTTACTTTCAAAAGTATTTCATCGATGAGATTTTGAGGACAGCATTTTCTGTCTGATTTTCTGTCTGATTTAATCTTCTGTTGCACTTCGTTTTATCTTTTCCTGTGTTTCTCTAAGTGTTCTTCCAACAAAACCTCAGATTAGGAAGAAAATACGAAATGTTTCGTAACAACAAAAATACTTTTGCGGAATAATTATGATTGATAATTATAGATGATATAATTATGTATGATAATTATTCAATAAGATTTTAAAAACATGTTACCCAGCTTTATTTAAGTATTCCATCTGTCACAACTGAAAACGAGCATCTTCTAAGAAAATTTATGATCGGGGAGCAGTTGAGAACCATTCAGATCATCCTTATTTGGGACATATTAATTGCCAGATTTGTGTGGAGATGTAGAGGGTGTCTTGCAGTTTGGCCTATCAAGGGGTATTTAAAGAGGAAATACATTTCTAGTCTGTAAATGGCAGCTAGGGAGAAAGATGAGGAAAAGCACTGACAGGTAAAATAGCTGTTTTGGGGAAAACCAAATGGGTGTAAATTGACTGTGAATAAATCGAGGTGGGAATTGGAGGGTGTTCATAATCTTTGGTTAAGGTATGCTCTGAGAGAGATCTCGAACCGTATCAAAAAATGATTTGTTAAAACAGGAGTAGGAAAGAGCTTTTTTCTTTCATGTGTCCGTAGTTTTGCTGTAATAGGAGCAGTGCTGAACACAAAAGAGCCTCTGCAATATTGTGACAGCTTTCTAGAAAAAAAATCTTTTGTCCACACTGCAGACTAATCTTACTCATTTTAGTCTGTAAAAGTAAATTTGATACTCTGAGGACAGATTTTGTTTTCTTTTTTTCCATTTTCCCCCTTTTCTTCCCTCCATATTCTTGACTATTTTCTCACTATTTGTTGCAGGCTATTGCAAATGCCAATTTTTGGTTTAAATTCCAAATTGACAGTAAAATCAGGGAAGCAAAAGATGATTTTTGAGCTAAAGAACAGAAAAAAATGAGAACATACTAACTTGAACAGAAAAAAAATGCGAACAAACGAACTTGGTTCTTAATAATTGCAACAGTGTAATATGGGATCAGCTCATCAAATACCATGTATTGTTAAAAAGGCTTTCAGTGCAATCTCTCAAACAATTACTAAAATTACTACACTAGTGACTTTAATAAACTTCTATTGTGTAACAAATCCAGTAGGCATAAATACTTTAAAGGTATTTATTTTATTTTATTTATTTTGTTTAAAGGTATTCATTGTTATAGAGTGGTATTAATCTGCAGCTATAATTCTTTCTTGTCTCTGTTGGTTGGTAATTGACATAGACCAATGTGAAAAATAAGGTAAGCTATTGATAACTCAGTAAAAGTCTCTAGTGCCAAACAAGGATTTGAATTTTCATACAGCCGTGCAGTTAGAGGTAATATCTAATTGCAGAGTAATAAAAATGCAGTGTGTGCAAATAGGTATATTTTCATTTATTATCAAACTTGACATGGAGAGGTAATAAACAAATTAGAACTTTTGATTTAAGATGGAAGCGAGTTGGTTTAAGGCACTCCTTTTGAAAAGGGCAGAGCTGTTAATTTCTCACGGGTCAGGTCTGAGGAAGAAGAATGGAGTGTGTTCCGCGGGGTGGATGCAATTTTTAGTGTCCGTGCGCGGTGGCAGCGGGGGCGCGGCAGGGGCGGCCCCGCGAGCAGCCGCGCCCGGGCAGTCGCTGTCCGCCAGGGCTGCCCCCGGCTGGGCGGGACGGCCAGGAGGGGTGGGCATGAGGATCCTCACGCCAGACACGTAGTGCCGGAGGTCCCGGTGCAGCGGAGAGCGAGGCCAGCCCTGAGGCACGGCCGCAGCAGCAGCCGGGGGTTGCTGCGAGCAGGGCAGCGTGCCAGGACAGGGGCTCGCCGGGAAGGAACAGCCCGGCAGATGCCGCCTGCTTTCCCCCCGCCCTCCCCCCCTTTTTACCCGTTCACTGAATATCATTTTAAATCATCTCTAATAATGCATTTATGTGGCTCAAGGCTGGGAACTTATGCTTGCTGGTACCCGTAAGTGAATGCCTCTCATCCTGATGAGTTGAAAAGTTAAGCTGTGGTTTCCAGATGCATGTTCACATCTTTAATGAAGGTTTTCTTTTTGTATTTGGCACAGGGCCGTATCTGCAGAAAAGCTGGCAAATCAAAAAAGTCATTCAGTCGAAAGGAAGCTGAAGCAACATTTAAGAGTTTGGTGAAGACCCATGAAAAATATGGGTGGGTCACCCCGCCCGTCTCTGATGGCTGATGTTAGCAACCTGCACTTGACAGAAATGCTGAACAAAAGTACTGTGACATCTCCTCAGTGCTGTACACCGCCCATCCTTTTCTACTTCAGCTTCAGTTACATACCATGAATGTCAAGGAGACATCTAAGTTATTTATGAACAGATGTGTTTACAGAGGGAGAGAAAAAAAAAATGCTGTGTAGGATTATATTTCAAGACTGGAGAATGGTCATCATTGAAGTCACTTGAGCGGATGCTGAGATTGCGTCATTTGCCCCCATACAGCCCACATTGTCTTCAGCTTCTTTCCATGACAGCAGCACCAAACAGCAGTACTGGAAAGTCTATCCATTACTGCTCAGTTCATTTAAATGTAAATGAAACAGTTAATATTTAATAGGGAAGCAGTGCATTGCAGGTACATGTTTGCTGTGCTGTTTATCTTTGTCTCCTAGCAGGTCAACATAACTTGAAGATTTGTCTTTATGTGGAACTGTGGTCTGCTGTGACTAAATTTAGACCTCATTTGTGCTCTATATATGACCTTTAATTCATAAATGAAACCAGAATTAAAATGCCGAAAGGTCCTAGTGTTGAAAAATTATTAAGTGGAATCACCCAACCGGTTACAATGTGCTCTCTGTGCTGATATTGTGATGTGCTGTTCAGAAATAAACCAGTGCAGTTAGCTGAAGGTTAGGTGGTTTTTTAAAACACATCCACGCCAGGGCTCAGAGGGGTTGGTCGGTGGTAGCAGAGTAATGATTACCCTGCCGGTACCTTCTGCAGTAGCATGTGGCCTGTCAGTTCTTCAAAACAGCAAAACAAACAAGTGGAAATGGACAAAGCAACCTTAAAATTTTATCTGTTTAATTTTGAAATGATATGCCAGTAACAGAGTAAAAATTTTCAAGTCAAATGGAACATGGTTTGTAAGATGATTTGCATGACTGGAATTTTTCTTTTTTATTTTCACTCAATAGACATTGTATGTACTTAGAGCCCAGTATCTGAGAAAACACACTGATGTATATAAATGTCCTATTATTTAATCATTAAAATTTAAGTTTTCTGGTAAACAAATTGAAAAAAAAACTTTCTAAGGGTCTCCATAAAAGCTGAAGGTAATGTTAAGAATGGTAAAGAAAAGCATTAAAAAATGTGGATTCCGAATGGAAAATCGTATTGGACACGTGCTGAATAAAATCACCAGTATCGTTTCTGTTGCCTCAGGAATTCAATCATTTTGGCCAGCTTTTGTATTCAAAGTAATAGGTTTTCTGTTGTGAGATTCTAAGCACCATATAGATGTATCTGTTGTGGTGGTATTTTAATTGAAAGTAGGACAGTATCGATTGTAAGACTGATTTGGAGGGGGAAAGCAGTGTGTATTTGGAAGCACTTTCCATTATATGACTAACGCAGGAACAAATCGAAATGGTTGACCAGCTTCTGTTTGTATTACTGCAACACTGGAGACTATACAGGGAGCTTGGGGGTCTGGAGTTTGATTTAAAACTACACGCAGCGTAGAAGAACAAAAGGAGTACAATGGGGTTCAAACACAAGAGAAGAAGTAGCAGAGCAGATATTCTTGCAGTACTGGTGCAAAAACGCTGCTCAGTTAGGCTATCAAGCTTTGTCTGCTAGATACAGAGAAAAATAATCAAAGCCTTCACCAAAATGATTATGCAGGTCAGAGCCACTCAGTCTTGTGGGCATACCTGGTTTCTTGCACTTGTGATCTCCATCAGCAGTCTCTTCTCTTTCTCCTCTGATCATTTGTGGTGTGCCTTAACTTGGTTACAAAGAGAAATGCTTTGTCCCACAAATCTGCCCAGATCTTGCTGTCGTTTATCTGTCTCTGCTTTATACTTGGAGACAAGGCTATAAGCAGTGTATGTATGTACTTTTCCTCTCAAACTGCGTATCAGTTCTGTGCATCCCGCAGCAAAATGTGCCTTTTGAGTGATGAATAGCATTTCAAGTAATTCACTCACTCAATTTTTATAAACTTTCATTGCTCTCCCTTATGAAAGAGGAAACTGGTATGTTTAGTTAAGTATAAAATAATTTGTAATCCCTAGTGGGACTCCCTGAGAACAGGGAGAGTGATCTAGCACTGGAAAGCATAAGGTTTGCTATTTCTCTTCAGAAAAGCTCTTTCCTCATCACCACAGTAAATTTATGTTAAAAACAGCACGAAGGTGTGGTAAGTCTTTGGGGGGGGATTATTTCATTTTCTGCTGTTTTTTAACTTCTCTTTTTTTCTGTCAGTGGGTTATTTTAAATCTTCCTGAGAACGATATCTTTAATATTTAATTAAAGGGTTAGCTAAAAGGAACGTAGTGGGTGGATTGCTACCACTTCCCTCAAACCTACTTATTATGTGTCTTCTTAAGTGTGCTTTAAATAGTTAGAGCAAACATCATTGCTAAATATCACAGTTACTTTCTGGCTGTAGGAGGTTCTCTGCATCACTCAGTGTCTTGGAGCAGTAGGAGAGGCAAATCAAAAAACCTGGAGTGCTTTGAAGCTGTAGCAGAAGGGGAGCAGAGTGCGTGTGATGATAAGCTGCGGCAACAACTCGTGCGAGGAGGAAAGAAGGCGAAGTACACTGCATGAACTAGGGCAGGATGAAGTTCCTGCTGCACCAAAAATAATACTGCTGCTATTAAAGAGACGGTGGCTTATGGCAGGAGCAGCCTGTGCTGGGGGCATGCAGGAAAAAGAGGACAGCAGGGAGTGCAGAAGCTTTGTGCTTCTGAGCAGGGAGGGAGGGAGGGAGGTGGCTGGGAGAGTGGTTAATTAAGAGATCTATAAAGAGAGTTGATCTATTTTAGGGAAAATTAGTTCATGGTTTTTGTCTAGCTGTATGCTAGACAGGTTCTACTTTCTCTGCAACAGACAAGCCTAAAAGAAAAGTGAAGGAGAAATTTGGAAAGGAAAGATGTATGAGGGGAAGGAAAAGAGGAAGACCTGAGAAAAGAGAGAGAGAGAGAGAAAGTGTGGTCTGGAGAAGATATAACTGGGCAAGTAAAACACAGGCCAAAAAAAAAGACTGATAATGGAAGGGTATAAAATGAGAGAGGCAGCACAGCATCAGAAAAAGCAGTTTAGGTAGGACATACTGCAGGAACTTATTGCAGAGCTGCTCTAGGTACCTAAGATCCAATAATGTCCTTTTTGTTTGTATCCCAGAAAGTGAGAGCTGCTTCCATGTTCTATCCTTCTGGCAGCTGAGAAGAACGATGTTAGGATTTAGAGGTGTGTTGTGGAACTCAAATCGGGCTGTCATGTCTCTTCTGTGACTGAGAAATAAACCCAAGTGTCATTCCCAGATTCTAAATTCCAGGAGGCCAAAATGAAAACAGATTGGACAGTCATCTGCTTGGTCAAAGTTCCTCAGAATCAGCAAAGTGGGAAGATTTCTTTTGCAGACAGCAAACCTCAATATTCCCCATTTATCCAATCAAAAATCTCCTTAGGATTTCTTGTAAAATTAGCAGTCAGCATGGGTCCTTCAGCTCTCATTAGACCCATTTTATCAGGAACATTATTTTCCATCTGCTGTCCCCAGAACTGATGATTAATTTGAAACTATCGTCTGGGGAGGTGTGAAGCTGTATTGGGAAGTTACTTCCTGGCTTCTTTAGAATATATCCTTTTGGAGGATCTTCTTTGAGTCTGAAAAAGCTGCTTGAATGAATACAGGCATTGAGCAAAGCAAGCTTATGATAAAGGAAGAAAGCTGTCTCTGAATACCTAAATGATGAAAGATTTTCATAAAGAACAGAACTGATGATTTATATGGGAATGTATTTCTGTGTCATTATAAATTGGTCCTAAAAATTCAACAATCAAAAACTTAGCAGTCAAAGACCTCTTGTACTTATATTGTTTTCTCTCCCAAACACAGCATGTCTCCTTCATTACAGCCTAAACTTCAGCCCTGAGCCCAGAGAAAGATAATAGGTACAGTCTGTTTACTTGGTGCTGTGACACTATATTACGTTTAAAAAAGAGACTTGTTTCATCATCCTTATCGAAAGCAGTGCGTAAGATCCTAAAATGAAGCTTCTTTCATAAACAGCAGGGTTGGAACAAAGCCTTTCTAGTATGACAAATACATGTGATATGACAATGTAACATATATAAAAGTGTGTATATATATATATAAACATACTTTTAGAAAACTCATTTAGAAAGATATTGAGAGTCACAACTGCCAAGCAGTGATGGCTGTGATGGCCAGTGGTGTGATGTGCATGCACTTTCCATTCCACAGGAACTTGCAGTAGAGAGAAATATCTTCTTGATAGGCTGACTGTACAGAGAAAAATACCATAGAATTAACTGGCTTTGGGATTTAAATCATTAATTTAAATAAATGGGTTTTCTTCTCCACTTTCTAATTTATTTTTCTTTCAAGATTTTCAGGCACCCACATGGAGCCACACTGTCTTCATCTTACACTGGCACTATGATCAGCGTGGTGATTTACATGACTCCAGTGAGGTGGTTGATTATGAACACACTTCTTGTTGGAGAAGTTTTTAGAGGATAACTGACTTCCAGCTGAATGCCTGGGTGTGGAGCTTGGCAGACACACCGAGGATTTACTTGTCAGTGTTTACGTAGGCAGATGTGATACATGCATAGGCATCCCAAAACTCAGCTGAAATTACATGGGGAAGCATTTGCACAGAGTCAGTGCGAAAAGTTTGTCTCTTCCATGCAGGAGGTAACTTCTGGTGAAGAAGTTCCTCTTGAACTGTGCTATGATCTATACAATAGAATTAAGTAGGCCAACCTGCTGGCACAATTTAATTTTCCAGTTATGTTTTCCCTCCCTGACAAGCACCAACTCAAATAGTCTGCTACAGACGTCACATTTCAGAAGATGACAATTACTAGCAATGCTGAAGTAAAACTCGTGGGTATTATCTCCTCCAGGCTTCCCAGTGCATTCCTGAGGGGAAGATGTAGCCCTGATGTAAGTGAACAGGAGAGATGGAGAGGGCTGTGCACAAGCACTGAGAGCATGCACTGCCCTACGAAGTGCCAGCTGTGGGACGAGGGGGGCAGCAAGCCTCTGGGCTTACCTAGACAAGTCTTCTTGTCAAATACTGACCTTGCAAACACTTCACAAACATGCATATTACTTGGATTGAAGGGTTCAGTATGCCTCTGACCCAAGTTCCTGCTTGCAGAGCAGATGGGTTACTAAATACGCACTGTGGGTTTTCATGTAAGTTAGCGACACAGTTAAAGTTTTGCTTTGCTGGCTCTGAAGAATAAAGTGGCTGTCAAACTAGGTCTGAGCACAAATAGGTTGGAAGTGAGTCACCTGCTATTATCAGAACAGTTGCACTGTAGAGGTGGTTTTGTCCTTACATCAAAGGGTGGAGGTGAGGTACTGCAGGGAGTCACCAGCAGGACATTGCGAGAAGTTAAAAAGACAGCCTGCCTCTGTCATGTGTGTGTGTTCCACATTACTGACTACTTAATTGCATCCCCTTAAGTGTACATTGCTTTGCTTTTTAAATTTTAACCCCTTCAAAGTTTCATTCATATGCTAAGGAAACATTAAGCAAGTAGTGTAAATTTACATTAAAAGCCTTCGTTTCAATCTGTAAGCACGCAAATGCCATGCTGACGCCTGTCAAATTTCACCAGCAGCTTCCTCTCACAAGTCGTGGACAAATCAGTGATGACGGTAGTTAACACAAAAATAGAACCTCTGTAATTTGGATGTTTGACTTCGTCTTTTTGCTGATTGCTTTGTCTTTCGGTTTGACTGACTGCAGCTGAGAACGTCAAGCTAACAGCAGTGGAACTGTCATAGCGTTTGTTTATTTATAACAGTTCCTTTTGTTCATGCTGCTAAATAAGGTGGCAATAAATATTCATTGCAGTTGTGTTTCACCAAACGGGAATTCAGAGATAACTCCTCGCACTCTGAAAACTTTGCATTTTCTACTCAGTGTTTGCCAGCATGCATGGAATTCATTATCTTTTGCTGTCAAATATTCTTGTATTTTCTTATTCAGTGACCTCCTGTGTTTTAAATTATTTGTGGTTCATTAACAGAAATATGTGAAGTATGTTGCAGGTCCTCTTGGCAAAAATCAGTGAAATGTAACTGAACCAAATCTAGTTGCCTGGGTGATTTAGAAGCGTTCTTCACTTGCCATTTGCATTAGCAAGATCTGCAGACTTTTACTAAATATTCCTCAACAAAACCAAGACTTCAATTTCAGCACAAAATCCATGCTGACATGGATTAGCATGTGTCTCAGGAATGAAAGCAAACCACCCTTAGAAGAAATTTAAACCATTTATGCCAGGATCATTTAGTTCTCAAAATGCATGGTAACAATACAACACAGGTAATGCCTTATACTGGATGAGGTTTTAATTATTTGATCATTACATAAATATACTTTTATAATGTATTAATAGAATTTACGATAATCCCAGCAAACTGGGAGGAGTAATTGATATCCTGGAAGGCGGGGCCCACATTCAGAGAGACCCGGAGAAGCTGAAGGAATGGGCCAACAGGAACTTCATGAAGTTTGGCAGTGGCAAGCATTAGACCCTGTGTTCAAATGGAGCCACCCAACTGACCAGGACAGGCTGGGGCTGTCTGGCAGCACTGCAGGAAAGAACTTGGAGTCCCAGGAAGACAGGAGTTACAAGGGATCAGCACTGCACCCCTGTCTCAAGGTCTCAAGGAAGACCGGCCGCACACTGGGCTGCACTGGCAAAGGCATTGCCAGCTGCTCAAGGAGCGTGATTATTTTCCTCACTTGTGAGTTGACATCTGGAGTAGTATGTCCAGTTTTGTCCCCCCAGAAAATGGCACTTTTTGACAAATTGAAGGGGCACCAAGAGAGTTCAGGGTCTGGAGCCTGTGATGTGCAGGAAGAGGCTGAGAGAGCAGCTTCTGCTTAGACTGGGAAGAGAAGGCTGAGAGGGGGCTGACAGCAGTCTTGCACTACCTAGAAAGGGATTACAGAGAAGGTGCACGAAGCCACTTCTCTGAGGTGAACAAAGAGCAAGAGGTAGTAGATGCAAATTGCAGGAAGCAAGGTCCCAGCTGGATGACAACTAAGCAAGCAGGCAAGCACTAGAGTAGGTTGCCCAGAAATAATGGAATCTCCACCGTGGGAGATTTTTGGGACTCAGCTGCATAATGCCCTGAGTAACCTGATCCATGCTTGAAGCAGGCATTTTGACTAGAGATCTCCATAGGTCTTTTCCAAACTAAAAGTTTCCACGATTCTGTTATATTATATGTATTATAAAATTCTGCTATTTAGAGATATTGGGAAAACAAACTTTATAGGCAAAAATATGCCTTATTCATAAAGCTGCTAACCTCCAGGAAGTGTGATGTATCCTCTTCCAAGCACCCTGTGCTCTAATTTCACTGCATGGACATTGGAGTATGAAGCTGTACAAACACCTGCTGAAGGTGTCACTAATTCACACTAAAATTCTTGCATACCTACACCAGCTATGACTCCACTGTTACAAATATTTTCCATGTAAATGGGTGTTTTGAGAGAACTTTTAATTCTGCTTTCCCTGAAGAACTTTAACCTTAACAAGTTTGTTGTGTTGTCTGTTTTCCTGCAATGCAAGATTGAAAAATACTTCCCTCTGTGGAAACCACGGAAAGCAAGCCTAGAGCTTACAGAGGGGATCTTCTGCAAGAAAGGTATTTAAATTACAGAAAGCAAGCTACTCCAATTGAAGTTGTGTCACAGTGCAAGTCTTTCATGATTGCTAAGGTGAGCTATCCTTGAGTTCTTAGGGCCAAAGCCCCTGTTCTCAATAATGCCCCAGTTTTACCTCCTCTAAACATTCTGCAAATTAACATCTGAGGAGAAAAGGATTTTGGTGATATTTCTGACAGGTTCTTTTTCCTGTAATATGTCATATCATAGAATCACAGAATATACTGAGTTGGAGTGGACCCACCAGGATCATCAAGTCCAACTTTTGGCCCTACACAGGACACCCCAAGAGTCACACCATGTGCCTGAGAGCATTGTCCAAACACTTCTTGAACTTTGTCAGGCTTGGTGTTGTGACCATTGCCCTGGGGAGCCTGTTCAGTGCCCATCCACCCTCTGGGTGAAGAACCTTTTTCTAATATCCAACCTAAACTTGCCCTGACACAACTTCAGGCTGTTCACTCAGGTCCTATCACTGGTCACCACAGAGAAGAAATCTTTGAAGTTTGTTCCTCCTCTTCCCCTCATAAGGAAGTTGCAGACTGCAATGAGATCTCCCCTGAGATCTCCCTCTTCTCCAGGCTGAACAGACCAAGCGACCTCAGCCACTCCTCATACAGCTTCCTCAATGCCCTTCACCATCTTTTTTGCCCTCCTTTGGACACTCCCAAGACCTTAATGTCTTTCTTACATTGTGGCACCCAAAACTGCCCCCAGCACTCGAGGTGAGGCCGCCCCAGAGCAGAGCAGAGTGGGACAATCCCCTCCCTTGCCCGGCTGGTGATGCTGTGCCTGATGCACCCCAGGACATGGTTGGCCCTCCTGGCTGCCAGGGCACTGCTGACTCGTGTTCAACTTGCCATGTACAGGCCCCTCGGGCACCTTTCAGTAGCACTGCTTTCCAGCATCTCATTCCCCAGTCTGTCCATACATCCAGGACTGCCCCATCCCAGGTGCAGAATCTGACACTTGACCTTGTCAAAATTCATATGGTTGGTGATTGCCCATCTCTCTCAAGGTCTCTCTGCAGGGCCTCTCTGCCCTTGAGGTAGTCCCTCCCAGTTTAGTGTTATTTGCAAACTTTCTTAGTGTTTCTTCAAGTCCTGCATCCAGGTCATGTCACAGTACAGTTCTTCTGCTTTGCATTTGATGTCCACATTCTGCTGCACAACAGATCCCAGTTTGGTCAATACACGTACTTCTCTTGTCCACCTCGTAGGGTCAAAGGCTCTACAGGCAGTGTGAGGATCTGGATTTACCTTTCCTTCCCTGCTCCCTTGTATGCTTTACATCACCGCACCTGAATATGAAAGCCTTCTCTGATTTCACTTATTTTGACCCCATTTCTGAGATAAAGTTGTGTTGTCAAGTACCCCTCCCTCACAAGGGCAGTCAGAGCACTTGGAAAAACAAAGAGATGGAACAAAGGGCTCATGTATTCCAAGTGAGTAGCCCTAGAGCACAGCTGGTAACGTTGCCACAGTGAATAGTGCTGTGATTCAGCTCCCTTATCCTCTGCGTCCCGCAAAATGGAGTCATACTGGAAGTGCCATCAGTCTGAATGTTAAGCACTGCAAGAGCAGTTTTGCGGCTCTCGGCGAGCACAAGTGGTGCCCGGCCTTTACAGGGCTCTTGCAAACAAGGTGCATCTGTGCTGAGTTGCTTCTCCCCTCTCCTCCATCACCAAGCAGAAAAAATCTGACCCTCGTCCTGACCTTCTCAACAGTTACTCTACCCATAGTCAGCTATTCCTAATGTATTTTTAAGTTTTATATGTATTTTTATTTGGTATTTACTGTTATATTATATATATATGTGTGTGTGTATGTATCTGTGCATATATATATGTGTGTGTGTGTGTGTGTGTGTGTGTGTGTGTGTGTATACATATACAGGCAAACCCTGGACCTAAATCAAGACCAAAGATGAAACAGACTCTGTTCTGGTATTCTTTTGACCATAACACCCAGGAGGTTTTCAGACCTGGGGCATAACTGCATAGACATCTTCTGCAGGACTTGGAGTAGAAATTACAACTTTATCTAGGGCCATTTCTGCTCTTTTTTCTGTATTGTCAGTAATAAATTTAAAGGTTCCTGCCCTCTGGAAGTGACCTGAAGAGTCCAAATGTTTTGTGACATGAATTTCACTGACGGATGACATGATCCATCCATTGCTAGCTGGACCTATCTACAATTAATGCACCAGCTCTCAAAAAGTGACAGCTGGATGCTGCCCATAGTACCCATGGCAAATTCTTTATGGAAAAAGCATAAATGTAACTAGACAAACCAGGGTATGAGTGGTGAGGATCCACCATGGTGAGGGTGGCAAAGGAGGAGGCATAAACATCCTTCTCTAGTACCCCTACTGACTGTGTTCCTAGAAGAGCTTACAGGTTCTTTGGAAGGAAAAGAACCAGAAGTTATTGCAGCCTCCTGAAGGAGAAGCTTCAGTTTATGCTGTTGGTTTCTCCTGAAATCTTCTTTTAACAGAGAAGAACATTAATTCCTGCCAGCCAACAAAGCCAAAGAGGGATGGATGAGAAGTCAGGGGTTGCCTAGATATTTGAAAGATGACCAGAAAATTCTTCTTTATAGCTCTTTGTCCTACATTACTTCACATGCCTTGAGCAGCTATTCAGTTAAATATGCCTTTCCACCCTCCCAGTGTTTTCCCAGGTGATTTGGAGTACATGTGGATTGTACTCAAGGGGTCCTGTCAGTGACACCATCACAGGCCAGTACAGACTCCTTTTAAATGGAAAAGTGCTGGTAGGAGGGAGAGCACTCACAAATGTTAGTGTATTCCCTGCATCCTCAGCTAGCAGGCACTTATAACTGCAAGTGCTAGCAGGCACTTGTATACTTGATTTAATATGTTTTTATGGGAGTTTTGTGCAATGTACCAGCTGGAATGAGAGTGGAAAGTCGTCTTTAAAAAGTAAATTGAAGTATGTGTTTAGCTTCATGACCACAAAGAAACATGCTGTGGCCTTTGTGTGGCTTCAAGTTATGATTTGGTGGATCAAAGCAATTCTGGCAGCCATCTCCTCTTAGAGCTGAATGTATGAATCTGAGAGTAGAGAGCCCTGGTTTATAACAAGGTCATCTCATCTCTGCCACTGAAATTAATTTCAAGAAATAGATTCTCTCTTCAGGACACTTTGTCAAGTGATCTGAGATTTTGCCACATGACATGTAACCAGAGCCCTAATATAATAGAGAAATTGAAGCAGCATTTTGATTTCCCAATACCAACATCCCTTTGTCCTCTAATGCTGATGCTCTTAAACAAATGAGGAAAGCTTAAGAATACTCATTAACTCATGAAAGTAAACAGCTGGCATATCCAGCTTAAACTGACGTGAGCAAAGCACAGATTGTTTTTTAAACATTTGGCCAGATTTTTCTCTGCATAAGCAGAAACTAGTAAAAGGATAGGATCTCCCTGTTTCCAATAAAAAATGTCTTCAAAGGATCCTTAGGAATGTCCTTAACTTTTTACAGAGGCTAGTTTTACACTGAGGGCAAAAAATCTCTTTTAAACAGACCCCCCTGCCACTGTGCACTGCTTCCAGCTCCACAGACCTGTCCTGCCCCTGGTTCCCTGATAGACTGCCAAACCAGGAATACCATTGCTCAGTAGAAGACAACACTGGCAAAGTTTAGTCAACATCTATAATGTAAAGATATTATCCTCTGTGACTCAAACAACTAGTCAAAATGTAATACTTTGTAGTAAATTATTTCAACTAAATTAAATTTTTCAATCTGGAAGAGAAGCATTTAGGCATCTTTGATGGCATCTACTCTCTTGTAAGAAAACACAAAGTCTTAGCTTGTCCATCTAAGAAGGAAATAAGCAATAGGAGACTGCTTCTTATTTCAAAGCTCCGTGACCAGAGACATCTCTTTGTCTACAGGCTACCTACGGAAAAGATAGATTTTTTTTTTCCTTCCCATTTTTTTTCTTTTCTAAATGAATCATCTGCTGGTGCCTAAGGATAAACCTACCAGACTGCTTGTGCTGGGGTAGAAATGGAGGGAGACGAGTAGGGCAGGGTAAGGGAGAAGAAAGGAAAGCAAAGTTAACACAGACCAACCTGCAAAGATGTTACTGATCTAGCTGGAGGGAGCAAATTCAGAGAATCGGCTACAAGAAAATGAATTGAGCTGAGACAGACAACCACCCTCATGTCACTCCTTCTGCACTCTCTTTTTTTGTCACTATCAGTAAGGCAAACATCCATAAAAGGGACTCACACAATTAAATCTCAGTTCCCAGGAAATACCTTGCTCTCCCTTCATGCATCCATTCCTTCCTTCCTGAGCAACATAACACTTTGCATTGAACCTGAGAAATCACTTAAAAGGAAGCTTCACCTTTTCAGAGACAAAAGTAATTAACATCCCCACCCTAAAAGAAGACAACATGACCTGTGTGTCGTTCTGAAGACAAGATGGCTTCTCCAGATTGCTCCAAATGCCACAGCACTGGTTGTTGCATTGAAGGGTGCCAGAAGGCACCAGCATTGCCTCAGAGCTGTGCATAACCTTAGGGAGCAACTGAAAAGGATGGTAATCACAGAATAACAGAATCACAGAATCACAGAATCACAGAATCACAGAATCACAGAATGGGGTGAGTTGGAAGGGACCTTTAAAGTTCAGCAAGTCCAAGCCCCTGGCAATGATCAGGGTCATCTTCAACTTGATCCGGTTTTTCAAAGTCCAGCCTGACCTTGAGAGTTTCCAGGGATGGGGCATCCACAGTTTCTCTGGGTAACCTGTGCCAGTGTTTCACTACCCTCATCATAAAAAAATTTCTTCCTTATGTCTGAATTGACTCTCAGTTTGAAGCCATTCCCCTTTGTCCTATCACTCCATGCTCTTGTGAAAAATCCCTCTCTAGCTTTCTTGTTAGCCCACTTCAGGTACTGGAAGGCTTCTATAAGGTCTCCCTGGAGTCTTCTCCAGGTTGAACCACAACCCTCTCAGCCTTTCCTCACAGGAAAGGTTCTCCATTCCTTTTATCATCTTGGTGGCCCTCCTCTGGACTCGCTCCAACAGGTTGATGTCCTTCCTGTGCTGGGTCTCCCAGAGCTGGATGCAGCACTGCAGGTGGGGTCTCACCAGAGCAGAGCAGAGGGGCAGAGTCCCCTCCCTCCCCTGCTGCCCACGGTGCTCTGGATGCAGCCCAGGGCACACTTCGTATGCAGTTTGGCTTTCTGGACTGTGAGTGCACATTGCCAGGTCATGCCCATCTTTACATTCATCAAAGCTTCTCAGTTTGCAGTTGCAGCTTTGATTTTGTCTATATCGCACCTGATCCCTCTGATCAAAGCTGATCGAAAAGGAATCTTAGTTTTCACATTGTTACATGTGAGGAAGCTTTGGCTATTTGGTAGCTTTATTTCCAGGACATTTTAAGGCTCAGAACATGCTCTACAAACATACAGGCTTTTCCTAACAAATGCCTAATGATATTTATATATTGTATCTTAAAATCTTTCAATATTACTTGCAAATTTCAGTCTGTGTTCATGATGTGCAATAAAAACAATGGCTTTATGTTGTGCTAGGCAAGATTTGAAAGAGGAGTCTGGTTTGTATTTTTGTTATAATATAGAAATGTTGAGGCTGGTGTAAAGTAATTGTCCAGCTGCATGAGAAAGTCATCTAATTCTGTGTCCTGATGGCTCAGAGGGGAGAGTCAGGATTTTGTCCTGGGGATCAGAATGATTCAGGTTGGAATGGAGATGACCTCATTCACTCCTTTGCTCCAAAAAAGATCATCTGGGACATTAGATCAGATTCCTCAGGGCATTGTCCTCCTGAATTCCAAATATCTATAAAGATGGACACTTCTCCATCCCTCTGAGCAGCCTGTTCCGGTGCTTAGTTACCCTCTGGGAGTTTCCCCTTTTCCTTATGTCCAATTAGTAGCATGGCTGCTGGCTCTTATCTTCTTTACAACAACCACTGAGAGACGCCTGCATTGCTGAGAAGTGAATTAAACCAGTTCAAAAAGAAAGAAAAGAATGGCTACATTTCCCTGGTTTGTGTCTCAAGGTGACATTTCAGTGTTTTATCCTCACGGAATCTCCCATCAAGCAGAGGTCTCCCGTGAGCTGCCTACAGCAGTGCCCAAATCTCACCACCATGTTGGTATTCTTCATCTAAAATTCAAGTGTTTGAAGAGTTTTATTTTCTCCTTCCACTTCTCTTTCCTTTGTGTTGACTCCGGAGAGCCATTTGTCATGGAATCCTCCATTTACTTGTCTCTCATTAGGTTCTTCTTCATTCAACTTGCCTTGTAATAGTCTCAGGATTTAACTAAAACAAATAGCTTTGTATTCTCCACAAATTTTGCTAACTCACTGTTCACATCCCCTTTCCAGGTGTCCACATATTTAATATGTTATGCAAATCACCTCCTGAAGCTTAATGTTTTTAAACATTTTGATGTTTCTACTCTCTTGCCACTCTGAAAATTGATTTCTCAGTCCTACTCTGCTTGTTGTATCATGGCCAGATTTGTAGCCATAAGAAAATTCTGCATTTTTATAGCTGCTAAGAAACAGCTTCCTGGAGGGTTTTTAAATGACTGATTGCATTATTCTGTCCTTTACATATTTTTTTTTAATTATTATGATTATTTTCATTTTTTGTTTCAAATGATCAGTTAAACCTATTTGCCAGCTGCAAGCATAATGTTTACCGGCTCTTGATTCTGAGGATCACCCCAAAATCTTGTTTTTTCAATCTGGAAAATAAAAAAAAAATAAAAATAAAATTAAAAAAAATAAAATAAAAAACAAACAAAAAAAAAGAAACAAAAAACAAAAAACAAAAGGACAAAACAGACACTCAGCATTTTATGTCTCCTTAACCTTCTATCAGAAAATCAGGATTCAGTGAGAAATTAATGTCTAATATGTAATAGCTACTATTTTATATATTATGTAATATTATTTATATAGATAGACTATCTAATGCAATACTATACATCTATTTTATACATTCTATAATGTAAATAGAAAAACTGCTTACATTGTGTTATATAATAAGCCGTAATAATTCAAAAAGGCTTCAGGGTGGCCTAATTACAGGCTTCCAGTACCTGAAGGGAGGCTACAGGAAAGATGGAGAGGAACTATTTACAAGAGCAGGACAGGGCAACATGGTTTCAGACTGAAAGAGAGTAGATTTAGATCAGATGTTAGGAAGAAATTCTTTACTGTGAGGTGGTAAGGTGCTAGAACAGGTTGCCCAGTGAAGCTGTGGATGCCCCATCCCTGGAAGTGTTCAAAGTCAGGGCTGGATGGAGCTCTGAGGAACCTGGTCTAGTGGAAGGTGTCCCAGCACACGGCAGATGAGTTGGAACAAGATGGTCTNTTTTTAATTATTATGATTATTTTCATTTTTTGTTTCAAATGATCAGTTAAACCTATTTGCCAGCTGCAAGCATAATGTTTACCGGCTCTTGATTCTGAGGATCACCCCAAAATCTTGTTTTTTCAATCTGGAAAATAAAAAAAAAATAAAAATAAAATTAAAAAAAATAAAATAAAAAACAAACAAAAAAAAAGAAACAAAAAACAAAAAACAAAAGGACAAAACAGACACTCAGCATTTTATGTCTCCTTAACCTTCTATCAGAAAATCAGGATTCAGTGAGAAATTAATGTCTAATATGTAATAGCTACTATTTTATATATTATGTAATATTATTTATATAGACTATCTAATGCAATACTATACATCTGTTTTATACATTCTATAATGTAAATAGAAAAACTGCTTACATTGTGTTATATAATAAGCCGTAATAATTCAAAAAGGCTTCAGGGTGGCCTAATTACAGGCTTCCAGTACCTGAAGGGAGGCTACAGGAAAGATGGAGAGGAACTATTTACAAGAGCAGGACAGGGCAACATGGTTTCAGACTGAAAGAGAGTAGATTTAGATCAGATGTTAGGAAGAAATTCTTTACTGTGAGGTGGTAAGGTGCTAGAACAGGTTGCCCAGTGAAGCTGTGGATGCCCCATCCCTGGAAGTGTTCAAAGTCAGGGTTGGATGGAGCTCTGAGGAACCTGGTCTAGTGGAAGGTGTCCCAGCACACGGCAGATGAGTTGGAACAAGATGGTCTTTGGGGTCCCTTCCAACCCAGGTCATTCCATAATTCTGTGAAATAATATGTGACATGTTATTATGTAATTCAATAGCACATAACATATTATATAATTATACTAATGTGCATATATTATACACAGTTATACAAACCTAAACTACACACATATAGAGTATACAGTGTATGTAATATAATTTATAATATAAAGGACATTTAGTTTATCAATAATCAGTACAATTTTAAAATAATAGATTTAAAGTATAAATAAATATTTAACACAAATTAAATCAATTAAGGAAATCCAAATATATATATATTTAATAAACCTTGAATATAGGGTATGCATTGAGTTTTACCATGTGTTATATACTATGACATAATTTCATTTACACCCCTTCAGTGTCCGGTTTATGCCCCTTCCAAACTCTCAAGCACAAACCAACTGGGCCTGTTGTAACAGGCTACACTTTTATGTGCCATATTGGTTTGGTGGCTCCTATTTTGCTCACCAGTTTGTTCTGGTACTTCCCGTCCTCACAAGACTTTTACCATCATTCCCAAGCCCAGAACTGGCATCTCTTCAATATTGTCTGCAGAGGCGGTTGCTGTTAAGAACTCGCCTTGCTTGCCTAGCAATGGCCTTAATTGCTCCCTTCAAGCACCAGAGAGAGCAGCTCTTGCATGGACACATTTCCCTCAGGAGCTGGAGCCAGTAAGTGCATCAGTGCTTCATCACGCTGCTCAGTCCTGGAAAGCAGCAGTTCCAGTGCCGTGCGTACACATAATTCCCCAGGGGCATCTTTTCCTTTTAACATCAGATGTTTGACCTTCAAAATCCTCCACATTCCTCTCACCCGCAGCCAGCTGCAATGCTTTAAATTACTTGTTATTCCTAATGTTGCAGGATTCCTCTGTCTCCCAGCAATCTTTCCCAGCTTCCCAAGTTTTTCCTAGTGCTTATCCTCTGCCCTCCCACTTCCCATCCTGTTCATCCCTTCTCCCTGAGGCTTCCCCTGCCTCACGCCTCCCTGGGGGCTTGCTGCCCATGTCACCTCCCTTCCAGGAAGCCCTTTGTGAATGGATGCATCCTTCTGGGAAGAAGCAGGCGCGCAGCATTTAAGAGCATATCCACAACCAGGCCACACAAGCTTTTCCCCTGTGCCGGGAAAGCACTGCGGGGGCGCAGCACTTACGGAAACGAGAAGCTTTAACTTGGCATTTGCAATGGTTCCGCTCGCCTACCTCTGAGGAAGCATTGCTTGGGCACACTGCTCTACTCAGGGCTTCTTCAGCACCCTGGGCTCCTCCAGACACATCCTACATCCTCCAGAGGTGCAGGGAGGCAGAGGTTTTGAACAGTTTCTTGAACAAGGTCATGTCCCTCCAAAGGACACTGACACAACGAGAGCTCGTGAAGCTGCTCTCAGAGGCTGCCTTTGCTTTGGCTTCTTTTGGCAGGTTGTTTCTGGGCATCCCTTACCTGTGCCATACGTGAGAGCAATTTGGTGCTGGTAGCAAACACCTTCCAGGTGGAAGGGGGTGAGCAGCTCTAGAACCAGAGCCAGTCTTTCTATCGGAGACCTTCAATCCCAGTCAGGGGTCTGGGGGCAGATACGGCGATTTCCAGTAATCACGATGCATTTGTTAGATTCGCGTTCTCAGATCTTGCTTAGAAACAGTAGTTGGCATCTATGCTTGGTGCAACCAGCCATAAACTCAAGTGTTGTCCTTACCAGCTGTTTCAGACTTTTTATATTTTTCTTACGACTAGCATCTGCTGTTCATTCTTTCACAGCAGGGCTCAGTTTCAGCAGTGAGCCTGACAAAAGTTATCGTCCGTATATTCCCTCTCTAAATCAATGGTAATTTGTTGGTAATCACTCATCTCCCACTTAGACCTCTCTGTCATCTTATGTACTGTGCTTTTGTTTTTCTTTTTATTTTTTTTTTGTGTTAAAATGCACCTACAGTATTTCAGGAAAACACAGTATTTCAGTACACCTGTATAAAGTATTACTCCATGCAACTCTCCAGGACTGGGGCAGAGTGGCTGGAAAGCTGCCCATTGGAAAAGAACCTGGGGGTGCTGGTTCACAGCTGGCTGAACATGAGCCAGAGTGTGCCCAGGTGGCTTGTATCAGAAACAGTGTGGCCAGCAGGACCAGGGCAGTGATTGTCCCCCTGTGTTCAGCGCTGGTGAAGCCACACCTCCAGTGCTGCGTCCAGTTCTGGGCCTCTCACTACAAGAAGGTGCTGGGACCATGTCCAGAAAAAGGCAAAGAAGCTGGTGAAAGGTCGGGAGCACAAGTCCTGTGAGGAGTAGCTGAGGGAACTGGGGTTGTTTAGCCCGGAGAAAAGGAAGGAGGCTTGGGCGGACCTTACCACTCTCTACAACTACCTGAAAAGAGGTTGTAGTGAGGTGAGGGTCAGCGCTTTCTCCCAAGTAGCAAGGGATAGGACAAGAGGGAAGGGCCTCAAGTTTTTCTAGGGAAGGTTTAGATTGGATATTAGAAAAAATGTCTTCACTGAGAGTTGCCAAGCATTGGAGTGGACAGCCCAGAGAAGTGGTGGCATCACTGTCCTTAGAACTGTTCAAAAGGGATGTGGATGTGGCACTCGGGAACATGGTTTAGTGGTGAACATGGTGGTGCTGGGTTGACAGCTGAACTCAGGTTCTTAGAGGTCTTTTCCAACCTGAATTATTCCATGCTTCTATGAAAGGGTCAGCTGCCTGGGGTGTTTTGCCATATTTTGCTGAATGGCCTCCATACAGGAGCAGGTAACCACTGGAGCAGCTGCCCAGCAAGGCAGTCCACCCTGGGACATTCCCAAGACTCACCCAGACCCTGAACAACCAGGGAAACTGGTTCTTCATGGTGCAGGAGCCTCACTGCACCATGTCCCCAGGCCCCTTCCAACGCAGCCTGTTCTACTGTTTGCATGGTCCTGCACGCTCGGTTTAGCGGACAGAGTTGATTTGAAACACAGTCTCGTTTGCCTCAAGAACACAGTCCGGAAATTAATCTAGAGAGACGGAAAATGACATCAGTTTTTTGTAGATGGCTGGCTTGCTACAAAGAATATATCAGGGAAATACCCTGTATCAGGATGTTTACCTTTTCAGATTAAATCTGATTTAATGTGCTTTTCTATAAACTTCAGGAAAGAATCAGGCTGAGTTCGACTTTCCTTTCAATGTAGTTCGTGGAGATCAACAGTATCACCCTGTTATCACAGCCTGTACCAAGGCAGCCTGGAGTACAAAATGTTAATGTTATTCCCTCTGTTCAGACACACCATTTGTATTACATTATCCCTCCTATTTCTTCTCCAAGGGAACAGCACAGTCTCTGTAATAGCATGATCAGCAATTTCATATTATTTTAACCCTGCAAACCCTTTTGTATGACATCAGTTCTTAACAAAGTGTGTCACATCCATGACCTGTTGAAATTTGTCACAGGAAGGAAAACATTAAGGAATTAGTTCTTTTGTGAGGCTTTTGAGTGAGGTATTATGTGAGTTTTCTGAACACTGGATGTAAATTCAAATCCTGCTTGGATGTGAAAAGCAGAATAACTGGATTGTCCATAGGAATCAAATAAATTGTTCATCAGTTGTGATGACTGCTTTTGTTATTTGACACACATTTTCTAGGTTTCTCTTTCTTTCCCCTTTTTTGCCAGTGTTGCTTGAGAAGACTTTGATTAAAAAACAAAACAATATAAAACAAAAAAACAAAAACCAACCAAAAAACACCCCACCAAACAACTTTTTTTTATCAGAAAGAAAACCCAGATTGGCTAATATCAGAAACCATTCAGTTAAACACTGAAGTCCCACCCACAGGGAAGTAAGGCTCAGTTGCTCAGTTGCCTTAATGTTGTCTCCAACTGTGTTTCAGATGTTCCAGGGCACCAGAAATATCTCCACGGGACTGGCTGATGTCCTGTGTGAACTACTGGAGACCATCAGCACACACACACGTGTTACTTCTCTCCACAGAACACTTCTTTTTAAGACAGGCAAACCACTTGCCTGCTATCAACACCTTCCACCAGTGTTTCTTCCCTAGAGAGGCACTTCCCAACTTCCTTGGAACATACTGTAGTCCCACCAGGCCAAGTGCCTCACAGCTGTCATTCCTTTTGTACCGTCACTTCCTTTTGGAGATAATGAAGAAACTGAATCTCCTGCACCATCTGATTTTACCACACACCCACGAGCAGTGTCTTACATCCCCCCGGTCAAAGCTCAAGCCTGGGCTGGTGCTTGTTTGGGTGGGTGGCCATCTCTTGACCAAAATTGAAGGGGGCATGGGTTTTCCTGTGCTGTCTAGTAACCAGATAACCATGCCCTCATTTATTTTTTTTTTTTTTTGAGGGAATAAAAACGTTCTAAAACTGCTCAGATCTGCCCTTTCTATCTGAAATTCACAGTCATTATGTACAACTCATCCTCTGCCTCTAGAGACAACGTAACATTTACAGCTGAACATATGACTTAATGAAAATGGGAATAATTCAGATCTGTAGATGCCTCACATTATTCATGTGCTGCAGCTCTCCTCAGCCAGCAATGCAGCACTTTGGAACACAGGACACAATTCCCCAGCCTTATACCACTGCAGTGTTCCTGAAGTAACAGTGGTGGTACCAAATGCCACACTGGAGGCTCGTTTCTACTGCAGCAATTTAACATTAACAATCTCATCAGCAGTTTCAACTCTTTTATCCTCTGATTTATAATATAGTTGAAAGAACCAGGAAGTTATTCCTCCTGCATTTTGACAGATTCCACTGAATCAGCTTGAATTACAGAAAACAAAAAGCACTGGCAATACCAACCTACTGTACATAGTCAGTAGGGGATCCAGTAACGGCGTTGTTAGACCATTGCAGGCTGGTTTAACTCGAGTTAGACAGGTACACGTGCTTCCCTAATCACTAAGTGCAATACTTCTGTGTCTGAAGAGCCAGAGGGTGGGTGAAGGTGTACCCAGCAAAAAGTCTCAGAGAGCTGTGGCTGCCCGTGCTTGGCTGAAGGCATTCACCTGGGAAGTGATGCTAGAACCAGAAAAAGACTAAGGTTTGATTCAGCTCTGGAGGGGAGCTGGTCCAACCCCCTTCTCGAAGCAGAGATGGTTCCTGGCTAGGTCAGCTCGTTCAGGGCCTCACTCAGACAAGTTTTGAAGATCTCCAAGGATGGAGATCCGTATCTCCCTGGGCCAGTTGCCCCAGTGCTCAGCTCCTTCTGTGGGAAGCAATTTTTTTCCTCATGTCCCACTGAAGCCTCCCTTGCTGCATCTTTGTATTCTTTGCTGTGAGTCACATCACTTTGCCCTGAGAATTGCCTTTTCAAAATGACATTCAACTTAGCAAGAGAATTTCAGGTTAACAAGATACCATTCTCTGCAGTTTGTTCTTACCTCATTGAATGGCCCAAAGAAAATGCTGATAAATATATTCAAGAAAAAAGGATCAGCAGATGATTTCAAGCTGAGCGGCCTAGTATCTCTTTTGGACCTGCATTCTCTATACAGTAATTAATGTATCTAAAATGATGACCTAGCCCTTTAACAAAATGAGGCTGTTCATGCACAGTATCAGTGAATGTTCTTCCTCTCAGAGACCAGAGGAAGAACAAAATAGAGAGTAATGAAATAAGTTACACCTAACTAAATTAGACAACTTCGCAAATTACACAAGCCTGATAAACTTCATCAAAAGGATACCTAGAGAAGTAGCTTTCACTGACTCAGAAGACTTAGCAGTCATCTGCAAAACTCAGTATGGGAGATTAGAAAAGAGCAGGTGTCTTTAAAAGGCTGAAAGATGCTGGGAAATAATGGAACAATCAGCTTAACTTCAAGGCTGTCAATCTGCCACCTTTCACAAGCTCTACAGTATTTTCACGAATAAAAAATATAAATCCAGATAACCTAAGCTGATTTTGCAGCAATGAATTTAAACCCCACCATAAAAAATATTACTAAGGTGTAAAAGAAAAATATTTCTAAGGTGAAGATCATTTCAGATCAGCTGAGTGTACATGTCTCTCTATACTCAGATTCAAAGTTAGGAAATTATAAGATATAGAAAATGCAAAGTTTTTTATGGAGTAAAGTGACTTTAAAAGTCACTTGGGACAAATGACAGACAATTTTAGTATTTCAGGCTGTTTCCAACTCATTCTTCACTGCCCTAAAGTATCAGCTGAAAATACAGACACACAGTTGGACAGTGTACCAGACTAACAGCTGGCCAGGTCACATCCAGACCTACAGGGGCAAGAAATCCTGGTAACACGATGTACAGGATACCACCTTGTTGCACAACAAGTTAGTTGGGGAATTTGAAGCCTGAGAAGCCATAGAGGAGTTTAGGGGGTGGTTCTCAAGGCCCTCCTTGGTAGTTTTCTAGGTTGGTGACCCCTGGAAAAGATTCGGGGGAAACTGTCAGAAGTTTTTCTGTGTTCCAAAGGACCCTTTTTTCCCTCCAATAAGTTGTCTGGTATTTTCCAGACAACAGGCATTCTACGAGAGTATTTTGTGGATGTATATTTAATTACTTAAATATTAGAAAGAAAATACTATACTCTCTTTGGGCTTGGTCATCCTGCTCATCAACATTTTGATATGAAATTCCTCTCCTGTGACCTAGTCATAATGAAACAACCAGCTTAGGATTCCTTCAGAGCTACCAAGGACCTGCAGACTCCCAGAAAACTATTCTGGGTGGGATACAATTCAGTTAGCAACTATTGGTTTAGGTCTAGCTTCAAAAAATTGCAGAAGGACCTTAAAAGACTAAGACAACTGAGTGATAAAACAACAAATGAATGTCAATGCAGACAAAAGTGATTTATATGGGAAAAAAAATAATGCTACAAGCATATGTAAAAAAACCCAGGTTCTCAACTGCCACTCAGAACATAATAATGAGGTTATGACAAGCAATTCCAGTGAAAACTCAGCTTGATATTTAGTAGCATGGAGAATCTCCAAGTAGAGTACTGGAGGACAGAACAGTGACCACGTGCTTCCAGAAATGCCACATCCTAAGCACCATGTGCAGTTCCTCCCCCTGGAAAAGGACATAAAAACTGAGAAAAGTTCAGAAACATTTGATAAAGATGGTGAAAGATCTGGAGTAGTCTCCATAGAGGGAATAACCAAGCTAGCTAGGAACCTCCAGCTTGGAAAAAAGATGACTGATAAGGGATATGACAGAAGACAATAAAATCACAAGTGTCCTGAACAAACTACTCAGCAATCAGTTGCTTGTTGTTGCTTCCAATGCAAGAAGTGGGGATCATTGAACAAAACTGTTAGGTGCTAAAATCCTACTTCACGCAACAGCAAGTAAGATTTTCAGGCTCCCTGCTATAGGATGTTTTGAAAGCTATAAGTCCACATGGTCTCAGGGAACAAATTTATGAAGGACAAATACATAAAGGACCATTAAACCCTAAGACATAATTTCTGGTCCAAGAAACCCCTGGAGTCTGGAAGAATATTCTGGGCAAGGATCATTGTATACTTACCCCATTCTGAAACAAATGGTAAGAATTGTTTTGGCCACGATTCATATTGGTTTTCCCTTTGAGAACAGGCAAAAGTCCATTGTTAACACACCTGAAAGCATTTGAGCTACACAAAAAAGAGAAACTAGGGAGAAGTCTGTAATTTCAAGGGATGACAAACAGAAAATGGGAAGAGAGAGGCAAAACATCATAAATACGAGGTATTCAGGTGAGGGAGGAGTGTACAGGCGTGTTCCCAAGTGATGGCTTGGTGATGAAGTGACTGGAGTTACCCATCCTGGCAAAACCACACATGGATAAATCATTTAAAGAAACAAACTGGCTACCTGGGCAAGCAGCTACGTAGCCAACAGCTTGCTTAAATGTTAACTGAATAGAAATATCAAGTGCAGAAGAAACTTAAATTTGTAACACAAGCAGCCACACCCTAGGAAGAAAACCAGATTTTAGCAAAAAACAACAGGTTTGTTTAAGAAACGTGGAGCAACAAATTAAATGACAGTTAAATACAACCATGTATTTGGTACAAGGATGAGTCACAGGTGTGGCAAATCCCCCTGGAGTGGGCAGGGTACGTACCCTGGTGAGCGTTTGATGCTGAGGTCCCTCTGACACGGCCCATGCTGGCTGTGGGCACCACACGTGCGGAGCGACCTCGCCGCGCTCCAGCTGCAAAGCCCAGCGGCAAAGGCATGTGGGCATGCCGGCCAACTTTATTGGGACATTTGTTGGGAACAACAGAACTGCTGTTGTGTCCGCGCCGCTTTGCTGGGGGTTGTTTACAAGGCTTGTCCTGGGCAGAGGGAGCATGCCGAGTTCAGCTCCGGCAGCAGTGCAGCATGAGCACGCCACTGATTGTTTTCCAGGATGGAGTTTTCCCACTGGAAGAAAGAAATGCTCTGATTTTCCTTCTCCGCAGCTTCAAAAAGGGGTTGTTACACGAGCTAAATTGCTTTCTTTTACTGTTAAATCTAAATTTGAAATTCATGGGCAGGAATTTTTCAAGGGGTCTGTATACTTTGAGAAGCCTCATTGACTTTTAATAGGATTCAGACCTTTAAGGAAAAAAAAAAAAATCACCTCAGTGGCACTAGGCTATGGTATATTAATTTTGCAGCAAACTAAAGTAAGAAAATTGTAACAAATTTCCTAAAGTAACGAATTACTAACATCAGGTAAATGTTGAAGAAAAGCGTCCCATGCGGTGAGTTCCCTTTGATCTCTCATTAGCTTTTTAGGCTTTTCAGTCAACAGATTTTCTTAAGGATCCAGAAGTTAGTACTGAGGACTTCTCTGAGCAGCACATCATCAGACTATTCATTTAGATGCATGAAAGTTTTTCTGTTTTCCCCTCTATCGCATACAAAACCCTCTGCCATCAGTGCAAACATCTACAGTCCTGTGTTTCTAAAACCAGCAATGCTAACTAGAGAAATCTCACAAAATTTAATAGGGACTACTTACAAGGACAGACTTCATAATTTGTGAATTCAAGCTTAATGTGATTGCTTATCACTTTTCTTTTGTCTTCCTTTCAAATTATTTGCAGCAACCACCCGGGCAGAGGTTCAGCCACCTGAGCATCAGAGCCGCAGTAGCAAAGAGCTCAGCAGAGACAGACAAACAGAACACACCCATTTCATAGGGCTCCCAGCCTGGGAAACTGGGACAGTGCTTTCAGCCACTACCTACACAATTTTGTGCATCTTCCTTTCTGGCTATCAAGGCAAGAGCAACTGAAACAGAGCAATTGGTGTAAGGAAACTCGCAGTGTTTGAAAAAAAAATACAATAAAGCTGCAGTCTCTGGATTTGCTTGGAGATATAGAGTGAAACTGCTAAACAGAACAAGAAAATTAGACCCCTAGTTTCTTAGCTGAAATCTCCCACTTGCACTTGACAGCAAAAAAATACATCTCCAAAAAGCCAAGAGCAAAGCAAAATTTCATAGATAACACAGGAAAATGGGACTACTGAGAGGATATAAAATGATGGGCTCTTATTCTATTACAACTCTAAGTTATACTCAATTTCAGTCAGTTTATGATCCAAGAAAATACTTTTCTTTAGCTCCCAGATAAAAGCTTCCTACTCTCATTTTAGTCTGTCAGTCATAAGCTCAGCCAAAAAAGCCTAATCAGGACTGTTCATTTTCTATAGTTTGCTTTCTGCTGATTTAATTGTCTGGATTGTCTATATCAACAAGTATTCTTCTCAGCTTAACCTGTCAAACTTGCATCCTTAGCAGAGTCACTGACTGAAAAGAAGCTGAAGCTGCTGCTCAGGAACACCAGTAGATACAGTAACAACAGGCATAATTCAAAACAAATTTTAGTTTCTTCACATAGGTTACAACACTTGACCTTTTTATAATTTATGGAGATCATCAGAGCATGAAGATTAGATGGATTCAAATCATCCTCAGGGCTGAGTACTGCAGACTACAATGACGACTTAAAGTGACACTGGTCTTTCCACCTTTCTTCCATTTCAAATGCCCAATATGCCAGAATAAATCCAAAGATATGAAAACCGATGTTATGTTGCATGCTTGAAGTTTCAAGCTGCAAAATCTTTTTCCTCATATACCTTAAGAATTAAAAATTATACTTTGTACACATCTCCGCTCAAAAGAAAATTCTGCTATGCTGCTCTTCAGCCTAAGGAGCTGCCAAAACAGAAGCTGTCCTATCACAGCTCTCGACTCGAAGAACAAACTCAAACCATAGCAAAATACAAGGGCAAGAACTGATTTTTTATTAACCTATTTTATGGACTCTCAAGAGGAAAATGTGTCCTGTCAATGGTTCCTCACTGCATGAGACTAATATCTCATCAGAGGACATGGCATTATTTCACTGTTATGTCTGTCCCTCAAGAATTCTCCCTTTGATGAAGTAGTTCAAGGGCAGACATCAAAAAGTCTGTTGTAGTAAGGTACAGCAAATGGATCCAAGCCACATAAGACTTCATCAATAAAAATACACATGGTAAAATTCTGCTTGACAAGCATAACAAATATTTGCATCACTATGGTCCTAGAGGCGGACAATACCTTGTACTGCTGGTCACTTTCCTTTCAGACCAACTTGACAAAAGTACAGAGTACTGCTGAAACTAAGCCACAAAGGATGGAATTTATATTCTAAATTTCTGAGGTAGCCAACTTTTTTAAAGTCAGATTAAATAAATTACCCTTTTAGACCTAAATAGCTTTTTAAACATCTACTATGCAACAATATATATACCACCATGCTATATTTTTTTTAAAATATTATTTCAGCTATAAACAAGTTTTCTCACAAAAATTAGAGAGGACTCCCACTTGAAGAACTCACAGAGGAACAAATGACCACAGCAGAATTGAGTGACGGTCACAGACACTTCCCAGGCACATTTCCAGACAAGAGTCTGAGGCACACTCAGCACACCTGAAGATCTAGTTAACAATATTTACTAGCTGGGTCTGTCAAGCAATTAATCACTCTGAAGAAGAACCTCAGACATCAGACTCTGGTAAAGTGCATTCTGCTTTTTTTCCCCAGGATGCTGGACACGGTTTTATTTTGAATAACCATTCACCAGGTTGTCAGTCAGTTATCCTGTATGTGCATTTGTGTGGATACTCACGCCGATTCCCTCACCCTTTAAAGAACCTGCAGTTATCAATAGTAATCAGATCGGGTGGTAGGTGGGGTAAACAGTCACAGGAGAAAAAATGTTTTTGGAATCTACGTGCTTTGAATGGAACCCCAGGTCTTTCTTCTGAAGGAATTTACAACCAGTTACACATGCACAGTGCATCTGTGCATACCACTGTTCCATCAAAAACACAGCTTTAGAGTTTACTGGTGCCTGCTCTGTTGCCAGCAACAGACACACAAACCCATGAATAAAAAGGAGTTTAAAATGGTAAAAAGAAGACACACTTGAAGAGAAATCTCTTTATAGCTTTCATTTGAAATATAAAATAGGTGAAACTTTAAAAGAGGAACATCCTATTCCAACCAAAATTTTAAAATACAGTTTCATGCTAAAAGCCAAAGTCTGGATGTAAGCCTCATGGAAGCTGCCAAGCAATACAGAAAGAAACCTAATCCTTCACATTACTCGCATCCGTGTCTTTGCTTTCCTGGCTTACATGAGTGTTGGCATTTTTGCTAGATTGATCTAAATCCTCAATTTTATTTTCTACTTCCATAGCACTGCTTTCCACAGGACTCTGGGAAGATTCTTCACCTATTTCTGCTTCCATTTTTGTGACTAAATCATGTTCTTTATCTTCCACATCCATTCCTTCCTCTGTTTGCACCAGTCTATGTTGAACTTCTTCCTCAGTTTTGTTTTCCAATTCCTCCTCTTTCCTCTTTGCTTTAAACACTTCAACTCCCATCATCCTCAGGTAATGAAGTCTCTCATTCTTGGGCACAAAGGCACGGAGTGACGTCTTCCCTTGCCAACCACACAGAACTATCGGACACTGAAGATCATGAGGTTTTCTACAAACAAGCAGTTAAGTTCAGTCAATTATGAGAGAGATCATCTTCAAAACTTCGTTTTATAGCCATACACCAATTCAGTTCTAACACTGAATGCATTTTGTAACTATTCACAGAAGATGAGAGTACATTGTTCTTAGCTTCAACATCTACACAAGTACCTGCTTGTCTACAAGCAAGCATGCAAGCCAAAAAACCAAAAACTCAATGCTATTAAGTTTCTGCAACAAGCAAAATAATTTTCTGGCTCTGGTTTCAAAACTAATACAAGGAACAGCAAAATGAAAGTTTACATTTAAAAAGTTCTCAAGAGTTTTGTCCACAGAAGTTACTTTGTCCACAAAAAGGAACAATAAAAAGTAACTTTTTCCATTCCAAATGCTCGACTTTACAGGGAAACAAACAAATAAATCCCATGCAGTGAACTGTTGATCTCTGGCACAACTACCAGCTCTCCTTCATGAAGTTAAATTCTACACTTGTTTTAAGAATTCACAGACGAAACAACTTCTTTCCCTGTCATACTGTCTGTATTCTATATGGCTTTACTGTTTCCCTCACTGCATCTCTATGCCTCTACTTCTGTTTTTGCTGAGTGAAAATAAATTCTTGTCCGGGTCTTAAAAGTGCATAAATGGAAAGCAACACATCTACTTACTCAGGGTCTGGGTCGTACTTCAGAACTATGCTCCCCATTGCTACAGAGAAGGGGGAACAAAAACAAAACAGATGTGTTACTTGGTACAATGCTACAATGATTGTAATCTGAAAATGTTCAAGAAAACAAATTTTTAGACAACCACAGAGCATGACATGGTTAGCAGTTATCTACATCAGTACACTGAACTATGGACAATATCAGATTTTTTTCCCTTTTTTTTTAAACCGAAGTATTTCTATAGTTACAGAAGCAATTGCCAACATTGCCTCCTCCAAAATCCCAAACAAATAAATTAAAATACAAAACCCACACAGTGGATTAACTTACTCAGTGAATCTAGCAAGGAACTTTTACTTAATTAAAATGAACATAAGAGTATGCCAGACCAAACTTCAGAACATTTTTTTCTTCCCATTTTGTCTCATCAAACACGGAAGTACAAGGATCAGCAATGAATTGGAAATAAAACAATAACAAAAGGCTGAAAACCAATTTTCATTTCTTGAAGCATCCAGTGTAGAGGAAATATAAGTTTAATACGAGTAGACGTCGCTCCCCATATTTAAGAAAATCAAATCTGAGTAACTATATTTGATACATAAGGTCATGACAAGCAATTGCAGATGACAAACAGTTTCAGCTGGAGCACTAACAGGCAGAAAAACCAGAAGCGTATATAAAATCTTTGTTCATCAGACATTTTAAATGCTGCCTCACAGCACTGCTTTGCCAAAGTCATAAGCTTGGCAACTCTTCTGTTCTCTGAAGCTCAAAAACCTAAAAGGCTGCAATCAGAAAGCACTACAATTCCTAGCAGCACCCTGGCTTTCAGTAATGCTTACTTACCTAACAAGTATATTTAAGATAACTTAGTCAAAATTTTTAGCAGACACAGTTTATGTTACGGGATTTTCATAGTCTTCTGTGTAACGTATAAAAACAATTTTGTGACAGCAAAATTAGCAGGCTTACCCATGTCTTTGACTTTCTTCTGTGTTTCACTGCTAAATTTACTTAAGAATGGATTTTCCTGGGTTAGCAGAACTTTGACATCTTCTATGCAGACGTTTATAATCCTTGCATGAATGAATGGGTATAGAGTATAAATTCCCTGTTTAATAAATAAAGACAATTATTTCAAAATTCAACCACTAATTTCTGAAGGAAAAATGTTAAAATCAGTATGCTCTTTACCTAATACCAGAAAACAATTTTCACATTTTAAACCACGCTGAAAATGTAAATTACCATTAATCTGACAAAGTTAATGCCAGCTTTCTTACAGGCTCTTGAGGAAACCAACGTATCTCCTTTGAAAACACAATGCTATGTAATTACCTCTTGGGCTAATCTGAATGCACATCCAAACTGTTCACCATCACTGTTGCGAGACCAGACTTTTATCCCTGTGTTAATAACCTGCAAACAGCAAAGCCAAGAAGCATCAGGAGGAAGTATAAATTCTAAATTACCACTCTGAACTTGTTTTTGCCTCAACTCTTCAACTAAAAGTTCATTCACACTGGACACCGAATTAATATGAAAATTCATCCAAGGGAAAAGGGAACTCCCACTATAAAAATGTGGCGTTCCCTCAACTTTACTCCTTTCCATATTGAAAAATGAATGGTGTGAGGAACTGGCAGTCTTAAAACGAGGGCAACAAACTAATAATATCTAATTTTAATTTTAGTTTGAGTAAGAATTTTCTGTGTGATTCTGGGAAAGTCAGTCAAGGACAGGATTTCACAAATGTACAAGTGATTAATATTCGGACACTCTATCTATCCTTTGTGGTACTCAAAGTCTCACTACCTAATATAATGCACCAGTTTCTTAAAATGTTGTCAATTACGTAGCCATTTCCTGCATGGGGGATAAAAGAATAATTATTTATCCATCTCAAAGATCTGTTGCAAAGATGTACTGAATATCCTTGAAAATTTTCAAGATTTGACCGGACAAGGCCCCAGAATGTATCTGATCTAGCTTTGAAGTCAGCTCTGTTTGATGTAGGAAGGAAGCTGGACTTGATGACCTCATTCCAACCTAAATTACACAATGACTTTTGAGACAAATCTTTAGCATTTGCAAGACATTTTCCATAGGGAATCATATTTAAAAAAAAAAATTCCCTCTAATTCACAAAAACTACTTATTACACCATTATCACTCAGCTTAACAAACTTTCAAAATGTTTAGTTGTTAAAATTACTTTGAAACCATGTCCCTATCTAATATAGCCAGTAAATAATTCCGCTGAACTTATTTTTTACATAGGCTTTCAAAGCTTTTATAATTAAGGGGCTAATAAATACAACAGCGTCAATGTAAACTTGTAAAGTTACCTGAAGACTACATAAAAATGCTGGCACACACAGAGCAGTTATACATTCCCTCTCTCTACTTTTAAGTTCTCTTTCATCCACCAAAAATGTACTGATTTGCATCTCAGAGACTGTTATTTACCTCTCAGAGTAAACTTTTCATCTCTAACACAGGAGGAACAGAGAGGAAAACATTAATCCAGACATAAAAATAAGTCTGTCAGAGGGCTAATCCTCTATGTAAACAGTACACTTGGCAAGTTCAAGGAGATATCCACTGATGCTTACGAACCATACCTTCATCTTCTCACTATTGTTCAGAAGCACATTCCTTATCTCCTTAGAAACCATGTACAGCTGCCTCTTTTTTCCTTCTTGAGTTCGAGTCAGTAAATTCATCTTGGGAAATGATGGGTCCAAAGCGTAAAACTTCCTGTGGCCATAATACTTGTTTTGATTAACTGAGCAATAAAATCACATACTCAAAATGCATGGGTTAGCCCATTTCCTCCAGCTATCTCTGCAAACACTTAGCATTTTGGCTTCAGAACATAGACTGTCTAAGCTGCATGACATCAGAAAAGACAAGGTGTTACAGACACTGAGACACACTGGAAAATTTCCAGTGCAAACTTTAGTTGGCTATTTTCTTTTAAGTATTTAAGTGTTGAGGAGAGGGGGCCCTGGTGCAAAGTCAGGCAAAAACCTTTAAGCAAGACCAATGAGACTCATCTTTTGTAATGAACTGAACTTGAACTAGTAACATCCCTGAACTAATAGGAATCTTACTGCCAAAACAGAAATATTTTTTTTCTTACTGGATAGGATGGAACAATGGATCATCTTCAGGGAGAAACACAAAAGGGTCTTCTTTAAAACCAAACAACTTCATTTTTTTAGATGGTGGTGGTCTAAAAAGAAAATAACATTGCATTGTCAATTTCACTAAAACTACTTGTTCTAAAATCAGTGTATTCAGTTCATTCAGTCAATACTTGGCTTACAGTAACAACAGTGTGACAGAATTTTGAAACTGGCATTCTCTTGTGCGTCTTTAACACCACACACAATTCAACTTGTTAAAATAAGGAAGTGAAGCAGTGCTTTAACTCACAAAAACAAGTAAACAGAGCTTTCTGACAGAATGATTGTGAAGACAATACAGATCTTCCAACTTCTGAAAGTAGTTTTTTTCCTCAACAGAGAAGAAAGTACTAACAGACTTTACAAATGATAGTAAGAAAACTGGTTATTTTCCAAATTTGCTGAATGAAACACAGATAAGACAGAAAACATGTAAATGCAAGACAATTGAACGAATGAATTAATTTTTCTTGCTTGACTTTTAAATAACAAAAGAGCTACAGAACACTCAGCAATTATGAAGCTGTCACAGGACAAATACTTAGACGTGGTCCTCACCCGCATACTCCTTCCTTTTTGCTCTGCTCAGTGTCCGAATTCTGCAATTCTTGCATTTTCTTAGACTCTTCGTTTTCAGCAAGTGTTGGTTCTTCAATAATACAGTCAGAACCATTACCTGTATTAGCTGCTGTCACTTCAGTATCTCCTGTTCTTTGTGGTAATTTCTGATGAACCTATTTCAAATTACAGTATTTTCAAAAAAGCAGAAGTAGTATCCAACTTGTAACAGAAGGCACCTATGTTCTCTCTTTGTATGTGCTTAATTCTTGTCAACTTGTATGCAAGTGCTTAAACAGATCCATTCAGGGAGTTAATCTGATTACTAGATCAAGATACCACTATAAATTGCATTTAACTCTAGTACTGATCAGGACAGTTTTGTACCAACTGTCCAAGAAAGCTATTTTTGTACCATCTACAAAATCATGTTCAAGCACTCAGAGAAGACTATTTTAAAAGAGGATCTGCTGTTTTCCTCCTAACACTCGAAGTGACACACGCATCCTGCTGCTGCACGCCTTCTGTAAGAATGCTACGACGTTTAACTTAGAACAGCATAAACTATTTGGAGGGTGCTTGCTTCTGAATAAATGCTTCTTACCTACTGCCACATACATTTTACTTGTAAGTTGTTCTAATGAAGCAAATCAAATAAACACCTAAAAGGGATTCACAGAAGAAGTTTTTCTCATGGACACGACAATCTAAGAGATCAAATAAATCACATCAACTTAAAATCCTGTTGACAGGATTTTAAAGACAATTGACAACAAATGGATTAAAGTCAGATGGCTGAAGCTGCTGCTCCAAACAGTTTTACATCCATTCCCCGTGCTGCTGATCTGCTAATCTGCTAGTGAATCACTCCTGAGCAACCAGCCACAGAGCAAGATAAACAGAAATCAGAATTAGCTTACAACACAGCAGAAAAAAGCCTTTTAGCAGGGGACCACACACAGCTGAAGGAAGTGACAGCTTTAGCTATCCAATATAATCTGCTTCTGTAATTCTTTCAAAGCCTTAATTTTAAGGTCAAGATTTATCTTGTTATTTTACTATCATTTCAAAATCCCATTTTTTTTTTCTATTTTAAAAGTTGACATGTTTTTTTTCTAAAGTACTGCACGAATTTAGGAATGTATTTTTAATTGACACACTGAACTATACCTGAAGGGCAGATACAGAACAGTTACAGCATGTCTTCTATTATGTGTAAACTTTAAAAAAAAATCCTGAAACATTATTAGTAATTAACATTTTATATTATTTAAAAGCAGTTACCTTGGGCTGACGTTTATTCCATGGCATTGGAGACTTTTTTATTAACACAGCCACAAAGAAGCCACCTGTATTCTGGTGATGTGGCAATATCCTAAGACTAGAGAGAAAAGGAAAAAAATGTTGCAGCACATTCATAGCTGCACTCGGACTCTCACAAAATACTAGAAGGCCCACATTCATATTTACTTTCAGGATAAGGTAAGTATTCCTAGTAGGATTGCGCAGATTTGATTTTTCAAACTAGAAACAGGATCTAAATAGAGCATTCTGGCAAAATTACTTATTACTTATTACTTATCAACGCAACATGTTCATTTGACTGTTCACATTTGAGCTTTAATGACTCATTTCTAAACAATATTCTTAGAATAGCTATGGAAAGCCCGTAACAGCAAGTAAGTCACACTGTTAAAATGCTGAAGTTTTACATACTTTTTCAGTAATTTTGACTGTTTATCTCTGTTGGATGCAAAGAATTTGACCTTTTCATGTGAGTACTTATTCCTCTTATGCAACTTGCAGTAATTTCTCCTGATTCACTGGAGCTTAAATATTGTGCACTGCCATCACATATGAAGCAATCAAAATATACTCAGACCTACACATTCCTAATCTGACCTAATTATAATTTGCCCACAACCATACATCAAATCCTCATGAGATCTACTCTGGGAAAACTTACCAGCGCTCCAGATTCATTGCCTTTAGCTTCTCTTCATCTTTCACTGGAAACATAGTAGGACGTATTTGTGTTTGTCTATTTGAAGGCACATCTTTCCACTCTTCAAACCACTGTCCATCTTTCAGCATCACCTTCAAAGGAGTAAATATAAATACTATGAAGAATATAGGTCACCATTTTACAAGTTTTAATTAAAATACTTGCAAACCAAGGTTCAGACACCAAAAAGAGAAGTTATTTTCTGGTATAGAAAATTAAGTTCTTTAAAGTGCATTGTTTCTTTTTGGATTGCATGTGTGCACTTCAGAGTAGGAGATCCTTGCCAGCTGCAGCTCTTTGCTCCACTTCATATGCTTCAAAAAGCATGCAGTCAAAGTCCAGACTGGTGCTGAATCAACTATAAAGATCTCTGGTAACCTGCTAAAACATGTGAACCAGCAAAATCCAGGGGAAGGACAGTGGTGAAATATATAAGATCGGTGAGCCAGCAGATTTAGGATACACTACTCCTTCCTTTTCGATGAGACTGGCTGTGAAACATTCTGCTACAGGCAGCTTCCAAGCAGTATACAAAGGAAAAGAGCTACTGCAGTCTAGTAAAGACAAGATACTGAGGAATCCCAATTTCATTACATAAGAAATATGCAAGAGAGCAACACAACAGCTTGGTTGGCAGAAAGTTGCATGACACGGGCATATACAGGTCACTGACAGAGATGCTTTTGTGGAGAGCTGCTGAAGAACCATGTCCCCATGAATTTTCTAGCATCTGTACCTTTGTTAAGAACTCAGAACATGTCTATAGATCCGCTCTAAGACACTGTGTAGACATAACATCACCTCAGTGTGGCTAAGGTCAAAGCTTTTGATGGACTCTTAAAAGATACAAGCAGAAGGTTAGAGCTACAACTCTTATAGCAAGGCATTCTGAATGCTCTTCAAGCAAGGATACCAAAGTGAAAAAATAAGCCAGGGAAAATTTGACTTCAGAGCTCTAGATGCCTAGTTTTGTACTGGATGCTAAAGCTGTAAGAAAGGTCCCAAATGGGGATGCGCAGGGCAAACGCATAAAATTAATCACTGAAATGAAGGCCCATTTTTGTTGTTAAGGCAACAAAGTAAAGAAGTTGCAGTGATGGTGACTTCAGCACTGGCAAGTATGATGAAGTGGTTTCATGCATCTCGCTGTGATTGTCTTGGAAGTTTAATCAAGTGTTCTAGTGGAAACTGAAATGTAACATTTATCTAGGCTACAGTTTCACTAAGAACTTTGGAACGCAGATTTCAGCATCATGAAGTCTGGCACTTCTCAGCCACTGATCGGATCACACCTTGTGCCTTTCCACGTTTCCTGAAATAGAAATTACTGTACTTACAGAATTAGTATTTCAAGTCAAAATATGCTACATTTCATATTGCTAGATGGAGACATGACAGACTGTACTTATGAACTGCACTTCTTTGGAAGTCACGACTCAAGCTTGAGAAAAACCAACAATAGGAGTGCTAAATAACCGAAGTCTAAAAAAATCTAGAACTATTTCGGTTTTACCAGAAAAACTGCCTAACTGTTCAGTTTTGGTTTATCAGCCTAACTGGTAGGCTGGTGTGAATGGCAGAATGATAAAACACCAAAGAACACGCTGAACTCTTCTCTATTGCACATTTTACTGACCACCTGTTAGAGCAGAAGGAAGACTAAAAGTGTTGCAGGAACAGATGACCAAATCTGGAGTTAAAAAGGTGTCTTCCTTCAAGCCCAAAATAATTCCTTGGCGTTCACTCGTCGTCTGCCTTAAGGAGGGAGTACTGGATGCTATTTCCAAGCCCCTCAAGTGTCCCTTGGACAAAACTTTATTTCTGGTTTTGCTGTTTCCAGAGATTTACAGTCAACCGATGCTCAGGAATATTCAGTGTAATCAGTCACAGAGCTCCCAGAAAACAAGTATTGCATCAGGGAGCTAAAGACTACACCAAGTAAAAACAGCACCAAAGCAAGCAAATAAATCCTCAATGACATGCCAGCCAGTGAGGCCCGAAAATATAGAGTCCAGCAAATAAGGGCTGAAGAAAGTCTGGCAAACTTTCAACACATTTTATCAGACTAGTTTTTAAAACCTGTTAGGGAGATTTATATTTTAACTGCAAACAGAGAAATAGATGCTACAGGGATTACAATATACCCTCAGTGATCATTATATAAATATACATATAGTGGCTTTCTACAGTACCAAAAAAAAGGTAAAATTAAGATCACAGAGCCACAGTTATGCATTTTACATTTATTCTTCAGGCACAAGCATACAGTATAAACTTTAAGAACTGTAAGAAGAAAGAAATCAGCTAGTTTGTAAGCTGGATTTCCAGGGGCAGAACATAAACAAATCTTTATTCTCTGCATCATTAGCCTGCACACAGGCATAAACCCGTCTGCCACTGCACAAGACTAGTGAGATGGTAAGACAGAAAAACAAATGGCATTGCAAAGGCACACACTCATAACTAAAATTGAATCAGTTTCTTTCTCTACTACCAGGATGGCCTTCTACCTTTCTTGACTATACTCTTAACAAGAAGCTGAAGCAGCTTTGGGTTTTTTCTCCCCTCCCTATTAGTTTGTTTCCAGAACTGAAATCACTTAAGGCCTGGAACAAAATACAGGATTCCATTAATATTCTAAGATTAGTCACATCACTGTAGGTTTTATAGCTTATCTGCAGAAACAGTTTCACAGCTTTTACTTCCAAATGATTCGAATGGACCATCTGAAGAACTGCAGAATCTAACATTCACAGACCCTGAAGACAGAGATGGATGGCTAACATTAAAAGTGGCTGAAATTATGTTGCCATCTACAGGCCACATACACACAACAGAAGAGGGAATTGTACCAAGAAAGTATAGGAGACAGAGAAAAGAAACCTAGAGGTAAGAGGAGAGCAGATGAGGACACAAGAACTCACCATCACAAAGGCTTTCATCTTAGCTCTCTCCCCTAAATATCAAATCATTGCCATTAATCCAGCTCAACCTAATGTTGTGAAATGCTACACTTCAGAATTTCCCTAATTTAACACTCTACCACAGACCAAGAACTTCACAAAAACATCAGGTAAAGTACCTTCCATTTTGTAATTCCTGGCATCCTCTTCAAACCTGGTAACTCAGAAGAGACATCAGCAAGTTCTAAGGCACCTGAAATCCCAAGAATATAGATGTTCTTGAAAACAGAAGTAAAGAGTTATGTTGCCAATTAACTTTTACAAAAATAGTTTTCATTGAAGTTTGAAAACCGTTTTAAGAATACTGCTTTTTAAAACTTTCAAGAAATAAAATGCTACACTTCTCCCATGTACCTTAACAAAGAACGTGAGAACTGTTAATAATAACTACATAAGCTGCAACCTATGAATCAACCAAAACATAAGGGTTAGATATTTTTTGTAGCAGCTGCAGAGTAATACTCTACAACCTGTATTATTAAACATCAGTGTTCTAAGCAATGCAATCATTGAAGTTTTTATTCTCACTTACTTAGTATTTGGATTTACTACACTAATTAAGTATTTTTCAGGGAGTAACTTTTGGTATAACTAAGCCTTCTGAAATGCCTACTATATTCTAATTTTAAGGACTTACAATCTCAATATATTCCAGTGAGAGAGGAAAGAGAATTTGTTATTTTTTAAATGGAAAAGAAAATTCCAAACTGTTTAACACTAACAGGACAAAAGACTATGTGCCTAAAATATGTCAAATTACTACAAGAAACATCAACAGAGTATAGCTTAATTTACTGAATAAAAGCTTCAAGCTGCCCAAAGTCCAGAAAGAATTATATAAAAATTTACTGTTTAAATAGGTGATCTCCCTAGAGAAGAAGAACTTTTAACATTGCTTTTCTGAGATTCTGAATACTTTAGTTATTTAACAGTCAGGTAGGCTTTTCCTCATGTTGTACACAATTTATCAACCTGTTCTACATGACTATAATCATTTACTCTTACGCTGACATCTTAAGAAAGTCTTTTAAATAAATGAAAAGGTGATACATGAATTCATAGACAAATTCAAAAACAGCATTTCAAATGTGATTACACTTGATGTTTTTCATCCATCCTTTGAATACTCTTGCCTCCTTACAGCATGACTTCAGCTGATGTCTCAAGACTACATCAGACTGATCAGGCACTAAAGAGTCTGTCAGAAGTATTACAATTTCCAGTAGTTGATATATGGTACAAAAATGCCTTCTCCCTACTACTCCTTCATCCCTAAGGGGATAGCAGTCTCTCATCTGCTTCACAAGCAGCAAGGTAACACTGTGCTAGAAAGTACCAACGAACCTTCTAGACTGGCCTGAACTAATTCTTGAGGTACAATGCCCCTCACAGTCCATTGCACTACCTCTTTACTACTACCTTCTTTAGCTACACCTGTTCAAGTTCCAAGGATAACATTCACTTGCTGAGACACATCATAGCCTCCAAGTACACCTCAAAATACCTCCACTGGATAGAGATTAGATCCGAACGTCACAGCCAGTCCTTCCTTCAAACTACTGAATTTCCCCTGGGTGTTGCAATTGCTGGTCTTCACATCCTACTGCCTTTGTGCTCCTATCCCAACTGGTTCTTAATGCTTCAAATCTTGTAATTGTTAAAATTAATGCTGGCTTACAATGGTTTTCAATAAGCCAAGCATACTGTAATTTACTGGAAAAGTGTCTATGCCTACCAAAGAAACGACCTCTAAAATGTCCTTTCGCAGAATCACAGAATAAGCCGAGTTCAAAGGGATCCACCAAGATCATCGGGTCCAACTCTGGCCCTGTGCAGGATACCCCAAGAGTCATACCACGTGCCTGAGAGCACTGTCCAAATGCTTCTTGAACTCTGTCAGGCCTAGTGCTGTGACCACTTCCCTGGGGAGCCTGTTCAGTGCCCATCCACCCTCTGGGTGAAGAACCGTTTTCTAACATCCAACCTAAATCTTCCCGGACACAACTTTATGCCATTCCCATGGGTGCTGTCACTCGTCACCTGCCCTTCCTCTTCCCCTCATGAGGAAGTTGCAGACTGCAATGAGGTCTCCCCTCAGTCTCCTCTTCTCCAGGCTGAACAGAACAAGTGACCTCAGCCACTCCTCATCAGGCTTTTCCTGCAGCCCCTTTACCATCTCTGTTGCCCTCCTTTGGATGGTCTCTAATAGTTTAATGTCTTTCTTATATCACAGTGATCAAAACTGCACACAGGACTTAAGGTGAGGCTGCCCCAATGCACAGCAGAGTGGGAGTAGAAATTAAATAGTCAATTCCTAATTTACCTGCAAACACTTTAGGTAAAGTGCTGCTTCTAAGACAATGAAATTTCATGCATAATTTGGGGCCAGAATAGTTACTGGCACAAAGTAAACATTACACAAAACAGACTACCAACTTCCAGAATAAGTGCAGCTCCAGGAGCAATAGTTGCTTCTGCTCTGTAAAAGGCTCAACTTTAAAATGTCTGTAGAACTTTTCATGCCAAATCCAATTAGATGTTTCCAAATTTCAAGTTATTGATTGAGAAAAAACAGTATACACCAGCTACTAAATGGGCTACTAAACCCTACTATCACAAAGTGATGCAGTGCAGCTTCCCAGCTCATCCCAATTTTTCCACCTCTTGTAACCTCAGCCTTCATATGCAAGTCAAAAATGCAAAAAAACCCCATGAGTTTAAACACATTAAAATTCCAAGCACATCAAAATGAGGGTCAAAGGATGCTAAAGGTATCAGTGACTCCCACCTACCAGTGTGCAATTACCTTGCTCTAACTGCTTAACTACACTCTGGGCTTTTTACTCCTATGCAGCACAGCAGCAATGTTCCACACTGAGTTTTCCAAAGGAATTACAAATGTCAGACATGGACTCCAACCAGTGAAAGCAGTTAGCAAGAGCCAGGTAACAAGAGACTGAATGCCTATGATCTGTAGACGTGTCTTTTGTATCATTAACACAACTCTTCAAGTTTTGTATTTGCAGCTGATTCACATCCATTTAAGAAGACTGCTCATAGCAACATTAATGAAATCCTAGTGGTACCAAAAAAATTTCTGTAGTTTTGCAAACTAGGAGCATATTACCCACACTAAGCTTATCACTAGTATCATCACACACATATGCTTTTTTGGGCTGAGGAAAAAAAAAAAAAAAGTTCTCCACTCTGTTCAAGCTCAAGCTCACATTCTCACCTTGACTCTTTTCCAGCAGAGATGCGATCACAGCTTCATTTTCGATGGGATTCAAGGAACACGTGGAATACACCATTCTCCCGCCTTCTGCCAGCTGTTCAACACCACGGGTTGCAATTCTCAACTGCAATCTAACAGAACACTCTTGGTCTAGCCAGCTGTCATCCAGGAACCCAAAAGAAGCTTTACAGCAGACACACAACTCTCCATGGGCTAAGCCAGCACTTGGGGAGTTCTACAGCTGTCAGCAGTACACAAATTATAGTCAGGGTTAAACTAAGCTGGCTTGGTGCAGTCTATGCTGCAGACACACTCACAATGACACCTATTAAATTAAAGCAGCAATTTGGTCAAACATTAACACTAACGCAGGATAACTTTGAACATAACATTCTCTGTTTCCTTCTTTCTAGTGCCCCACCAATTTTGTTATAAAGTACTCAACACTAGAAAAATAACACCCCAAAACATGACTCTTCTCAGAAATCCAGTTAAAATGAGGAATAATCTGACTATTACAAATATTATGGACAACGTAGCTTAGCTAGCAGTGGCCTTCTGAGAAAGGTATCACTGAGCTGGACCACGAGTTTAGACCCTACCTACATACTTACAACTAAAATGAAACCTGCAGTAATGAATGAGTTGCCAAGAAGTCATACGTCAGCTGAGTCGCAGTAACCAATGACATCCCCAGCTTGCTAAAAATACACAGTAAAATGTTCTGAGTTTTTTCATCTGTGTTTCTATCACTACATTTTACCATGTGCCTGCACTAGAGTAAGTACTCATTCACCATCAGTTTACATAAATCCATCTCATAACTGAAACCATTTACGTATGAGCTCTAGAATCCTAAAGACTTTAAAATATCACTATTAAATTTTACAACTTACCGTATTTTCCAGCAGTATTTTACCTGCCTAAGCGCTAAGAATCCCAACCAAGTAATTTGTTCCATTTTATTAGCTACCCTATCTAATCAATTCAATGAATATTTCCAAGTCAGATATTCGTAACAATACAAGCAATTTAGATTCACATGCTCCCCTTTTCACATCTGAAACCCTATACTTCCTCTCAATAGCACTAAGCTCTTGATTTGAGAAATGAGAAAAAATGACCCTTCTTAGTCTCTACTTTGTCATATATTAACATGTGAATGCATGCAGATGTTAAAGATATAGAAAAAGGAGAGAAAAATGAAAGAAGTGCAGATGTGTAAAGCGTTTTTACCCATGGAGCTGCAAACTGTTTTGTGTTGTCCACTTCTTCCACACATCAATGTTTTTCCTCATGGTTCCATCTCCACTGCAACAGAGGTCGAACAGATTTGTATTATTTGTGTGTAAAACTCATTCCATATCCAAGTCATTTATAGCAGCACAAAAGTAACAGTCCTTCTCCCTTATAACTAGTTCTCCTACACTGTTCCGTTTCCTCACTGTCTTTGTATTTCAGTGTCCTGAGTATTATAAGGTCAAAATTTGAATTCCTTCAACTGATCAAATTTAAGGACCACCTAAAATAAAAAACATTCACCTTGATTCCATATCCCCACACTTAAAAGGCATTCGGAAGTTACTACAAATCCTAACTCATTAACCTACTCAAAAGGCAACACAATTCAGTAACACAAAGTTTAGCACTGCCCTTAATGCAGTAAAATCCATGCATTCAAGTTTACATGCAAAGTACCTGCAGGGGACATCACATAAAATCCTGTCATAGAAGAGGATCTCTTTTCTTCCATCAACATCTATTTGTAGGTTAGGAATGCTGGAGGCATCGTGATTTACCACCATGATGCATGGACTGTTTAATCTCTTAGCCTGATGAACCAGCAAATAGCAGCGCTTGTTGTCAACATCATTGGCAATTACAAAACCCTCTGGGAACATAAAATAGTGGGAAAACGCTTTACTATTCAACAGCTAAATAATTTTACATAGTTTATTACCTGATCTTCAAAAGTTCTATAAACATTTCACTAGAGATTTTTACTTTAAAGACTGCTCATGAATAGAGGAGCCCTTACTGAGCATAAAATAAAGCATGTTGAAAGTTAACTGACGTGTCAGTCTTAAGAGTTTTAGTTCCCATCCTGTGGCAGTAAGATACAGACGAGGGCCCTTCAGCTTTTCAAAGGAAAACCTCTGAAACAGAGAAAACCTCCACTGTCACCAAGGACAATCTCTCTATCAGCAAATTTTCAGTACAACACAGAAAGAATCCACACTCTCTAAACTTTGCCATTTCAATGGGCAGTATTTTTTTTCTGTGAGCATCTAACCAAAAGTAAAGATTCTGAAGCTTACAAAAACGATAAATATCACCATTGCTTTAAGTCTAAAGCGACTTAATTCAGTGATTGCAGGATACCATGAAACCAGAGAGCCTCACGGGCCACCATCTACTAAGTAAACCTGATTTATATACGGAAACTAAGCTCTAATCACACGTACTATAGTCTGAACTGTAACGATACATAAAATTAATTTCTCTTTTACAAGCAAAGGAAGCCCATGACGTTTCAAATCAAGGGTGGGTACCTTTCAGCTCATAACAACCCCTTTGGGAATTCAACGTGTAGTTAAATGCTGTTACTCATCTCTGACATTAAAAACAATCTACCACAAGAAAAAAGCAGAAATTCTAAGTCACAAAAGTTTTTAGAGTTTTCCAGACTTACTGGGAAAAGGAACATTCATGTCTGCATGCAACATTTCAATGAGCTGTGCAGTCTTAGATCCAGGTGCAGCACACATATCTAGAATCTACAAACATAAAAAAGTTGAAAAAAAAAAAACCTGCCTTGTACTTTAAAAGTACTTGAGAAATTTACTGTGTTCTTGTTTAAACTAAGTATTTTTGAATATGCAGAATTATGATTGTTCTGAACACCAATTTGAAAAAAACAAAGTACAATCCTGTTCTTTGTACACTTTACCTTTGAAGGTCGAAAATATAAAAAGGACTTTAGTTTGTAGGGAACAAAAACATCAGCTGAAATAAAATTTGAAGGAGGAACCTGAATACAGATATGGGGATATTATCTTTTTATCAGCTCACGAGCAATTCCAACTGAAGATAACTGGAACTTTACATATACACACACGCATACTAAAGGTAGAGTCACACTTGAGAGCAAGTAGTACTCTTCTTTATCAGTAAATTAATCAGAGACAGCTGTTTATATAGATTCTATGAAAATTAATTGCTCTCCCTCCCCTCACATTTGCATTTCAATGCAAAAAATCAAGGCAGCATAAATCTCTTGTTCCTCTGTCTTGGAAGAAGCACTTGGGAAGTGTTTGAACCACCCCGAGTCAGCTGAACAGAACAGCAAAGACACCAACACCTAAATTGAAGTGTATTTCTCCTTCCTGGTTCATCACTAACTTGGCTTGTGATGGAGTCATCGGTAGAGTCACTTTCACAGCAAACCAACTGATGTCTCACACTGTTCTCTTAAGCAAGGAAGCCCAGAGTCTTTCCTCTTGCCTAGTTACAGATTTTCAGAAACATATGTCTATCTGCTGGACCTTTGGCTCCAGTAAAAATCAGCTGAGATCATGGAACAGGATAAAGGATGGGAACAATCTGCTCAGATCCTCATGCAAGCCCCTGGCATGAACAAGACTAAACCTGAAGACAGCCCCCAGAGAAAAACAAAGAGAGCTCCAGGGAGCGTGTGATAAGTGCTGTCATGCAGCAGTGCTGAACATACCCTGCAAGACAGTGTCAGATCTGCTGTTTAAAGCAAGAGCTGTGATGCCACTGTTTTCTACTTCTGCAGATAACACAAAAGATAATGAAGAATATACAAGGCTCAAGACGCTCCAAAACTGTCCAGCAAACCGATGGTGAGGGAAAACTAAATTGTGAAAAATAGATTAAAAACGAACACAGCTACGGGGAGGTTTGACAACCATTAGTTTGATCTTTAGGGAGATGGAATCAGCATGTTAGACGTGACACACAGAACATGTTGGTTAACCAAAAGTAACCTGCAATTCTGGTCCTAACAAGCATCTTATAAGGTAAGGCACTAAGGACCATAAAAGGTTCTAAATTACAAGTCAGGGCATCGTTACATTGTTCAACATTTGTTGTTTTGGCACAAGAGAGGATAAAGAACCTATTCTTAGTCTGATTTATGAAATCTCACAAGCATTTCTGGAAAATGCTGCAATACTCATGCAACTTAAACATTCAACGTGAAACTTACGTACTGCTACCTTAGCATATACAATATCAGGCGTGTGCAAAAATATCCCCACAATTTGTGTTTTACATGAAGATGAATCTGTTCACTACCTGTTCAATTCCAGACAAAAATCAAAATACACCTGTGACACATCAGGACTGAGTCTTTCAATTTACTATTCACTTAAAAGAGATAAGAAGACCTTGCCTCACAAAAAACAGCCATAGCTGTCACACACTGAGTTGGGGTGAAAGTAGGAGAAAACAAGGTGAAAAGTTATGTATGCTAAATAATGTTAATATAAAAACAACTATGTACAAACTAGTCTTTAAAACATATGCCAGAAGTTTGATAAACATAAAATTTTAAGATACAGCATGAAAATTTAAGAAAGAACACAATGTGGCTGCTTGAGATAGCAAGGCAACTAGCTCATTAATTTAACAGATTAAGAGAGTAAGGCCGCCTGATAGATTTGGTCTGCAAACAAGCACAGAGTATGAAAACATCACAAAGTTAGAACAGAAAGTTTGCTACCAGATATCCTCATTCCTATGGCATGCCGTAAGAAAATACCATGGGCATTTCTTACACACTTCAGTTAAAGTTAGCACCCTATAGTGTTTAGCCACCACCACCAACATGCTCACCCAAAATATTTCATCTAACAGGTTATTTATAGAGCAGAACTTTTCAGCTTCTTCAAAAGGCACAGAGGAGTGAAATCTATGTGTTACAGAATATTATCACTTGCATGTTGAAAACTACATCTGTTCACTGCGTGATGGAGAGAGGAAGTTAAAAACAGTCACCATACTTTAAAAGCAGGTTGAAACAAGAATACATAACTCAGATGCAGCTAAACACATTTACACTTTGAAAATAAGACTATGCAACTGCTTAAAATTCTAAGTGTTTTTGGCAGGGTATTACATACAGCTGAAAAAGCAGATGTTCCTCTGATAGTGTGTTTGTGATCTGAACATTAGTTCAGGGTTGCTGTTGATGTGCAGAAAGCATAAAATGTACCACCATAAAACAGAACCGTGTATCAGCCTTGATACTGCTGTTGTGATTTGAAGTTTAATTAAGCTAATTTCAGGGAACAAACTTTAGCACACATTATATTCTAGACTTACCTTATGATGAGGGCTAACATCAAGCAGCAGAGGTGGGATCATACTAACAGCCTCCTGACGACTGATATTTCCCTTGAAAGGAAAAAAGAAATTAAGTTTGCTTTTATTCCATGAAAGAATGCATTTCTTTTGCAATAAAACTTTTAAATCACTATGTAGTAAAATTACAAAGCAGTCAGAAACAAACTGCTATAAACTTAGGATTAAATTTTGTTAGAATTTAACAAAAAAAAATCGCAGTATTTCACCCAATTGTAATTTCTAATAATTGCATATTTACTCTGATTGTATTAATTCTGTAGTTTCTGCTCAAGAGAGGAGAAACTGGCTCGAATCAAGTGACAAACATCCATCACTTAAGTGTTGTCATGCACACACATGCACGTTTTACCAGATTTAAACATCTGGTTTCTAACAGCAATTGATTATTTTACGGGGACTCATTTTAGCATCCCCAAACACCAACAAAAAAATACAGTTAGTTTAGGTAAATATTTGTAGCTGCAGTTATGCGACAGAATCACGGGATGCATCACTGCCAACTGCACCACAAAATCCAGATTCTTCTGAGAGAAAAGGTAGTCTCCATCTTTCAGTGTATTTCGAATTTATAATAACGCACTGCTCAGGATATGCCAGAAAAAAATCAAGATGTATCCAAAACTTACACATTCTGTCTCGCTAACCAGAAACTGATGAAACTTTTCCAGTTGTGGGGACTTGCGTAAGATTTTTCTACTCAAGTTAGTGTGCCAGGCTAACTCCTCAGGATACCTGGTGGAAAAGAGGTAAAAAAAGGGCAGCGGCAGAGGAAAGAGACCCATGAGCCAGGCTGGACGCCGGGAACATGCAGAATGGCTTATCACATCTCCAGATCACTCACCAGCTCAGCGACTGCGGCATCTCGACTTTTTGGCCATCTACCTCCAGGTCCTGAAGCTCTCGGAAGTACTTTTCCTTCAAGCAGTGGAGAATCTCTTTGGCGTGGCTGCATGCGAGAGACACCCGGAGGGACACCGGATGGAGAATCACAGAATCACAGGATGGTTTGGGTTGGAAGGAGCCTTAAAGATCGCGCAGTCCCACCCCCCTGCCGTGGGCGGGACACCTCCCCCCGTGCCAGGTGGCCCTGCCAGGGCTGTCCGGAGCGCGGCCCCGCGGGAGCCCCAGCCCGTACCTGCGGTAGCCGGTGATGCGCAGCGTGGCGGGCAGCGGCTCCCGCAGCGCCGCCATG